>JAXGGA010007176.1:0-64468 GCA_038373865.1 Uloborus plumipes
TGCATTGTGGTAAAATCATTTTATAAAAAGCTACTGTTTTGTTCTTTTAGAAATATTTTATACCATCCATTAGTTTAAGGTGTGCATGACTGAATAAAGTATAGTTTCTTTGAGTTCATAATTTCTTCCTTTTTTTGTGCAAATAGAATTTCAAGCACTTTTTTCTTTTTCTTTCTTGCTTTTTTCTTTCTGTTTTTATTGAAAAATTTGACTTTTATGCTAATTTTTGGGAACTTTATATAAACTGATTATATCTAAACTTATTATATCTAGTATTGATTACTTTTCAGAAAATGAAAGGAAGCTTACCTGTTTTTGAGGAGAAAATTTTTAATTTACCGAATGAAACTCAATTTTACTGAATGATTAAAAAATAAATACATAAAATAAAAGAATGCATACTTATCTATGTCTACCAAAAGAGACGTGAGGCATCACGAAAATAAATAAATAAATTAATTAATTAAAGAAAAATAAATAAATAAAATCAAGAACGTCAGCCTTGCAATACTGTCTCACTGTTTTCAAATTTCATCAGCCAATTTGTATCAGATAAGAACTTTTTGGGAGGTCACAGTGACCTCCGATCGGCGTGCCACATCTTGCACCCCCCTAACGTGAGTCCTGGCTACGCCCTTGTCTTCTTTCCTTCATTTGAAATTAATATTGTTTGGAAACACAGTTTATAAAATAAACCAACCGGATTTAGAATGGAAAAAATATTAACATGCAAAGGTATTATGCAACTCAATAGATGAAATTATAAATCCCATTTATCAATCCATGTTCTTAAATTACAACAGTTGACGACTCTGAACAAAAGCAACACAGTAACAAAAAGTGGAATAGATGCACAAATAATTATGCAAATATACAAGATAAATTGTAAAATATACTGTTTTTTCATAATGCAGGGTAAAATACAGTTAACAGATGGTAGCAACAGGAAATGTTGATGAGAATGAACTGAAAAACACAAGTGGAGGAAATGATAGCAAATGAAATCAAATCGCTCTACTTCAGTGTCATTCAGTTTTCAAGCAGGCATGATATATTAGCCTTTCAGGAGCCTGGAGTGAAAAAAGACATGCACTATTAAGTCAAACTTATAATTAATTAATAACAAATAGTTTATAAACTTTTTTTAATGAGAGTTTTCTTTAACTTTAATTTAAGTAACCCTTTTCTTTTGCTAAACCAATTTTCAGCAATCTGCACCATACTGATACAGGGGTCAATCTAGAGAGAAATTTGGTCCGTTAAAGGACCCTTTACAAAATTCAGGCTCCCAAAAAAGGACCCTTCACAAAATTCAGTCACTCAAAAAAGGACCCTTCACAAAATTCAGAAACTCAAAAAAGGATTCTTCACAAAATTCAGTCACTCAAAAGTTGACCTTTCATTAAAATCCCTCACTCAAAACTGACTCTTCACAGAAATCAGAGTTTACGGAACGATAGGGAATATCTTTTGCCGTAACTATTTTTCACAAAATTAGGAATTAGTTTTCACAAAATTCCAAAAACAGGACCTTGGTCAAATATCCTGGATTGACCCCTGTAATATCACTGCAAATTTCCCATCTGCTACCATTCCTAGGCAGGTAAAATTATCTCATCATGGAGTTCTTCTCTCCTATATCTGAAATTAATTGTTTAGAAAAAATATTAACATTGCAAAGGTGTTATGCAGTTCAATAGATGAAATAATAAGGTACTATTAATCAGGTTCAGCATTTGATAAACATAAAGGGAAACAACACAGCAACAGAATAGAAGCATATATAAGTTAAGTATAACTTTGTAAGAACATACGATAAATTTTATGTTTTACAAAAAGAGAAGATTGTGAATTTTACAATGGAAAGAATGTGAACATAAAGAAATTTTTGCAATTCAATAAATATAAATCTGTTGAGCAAGGCTTACATTTCATAATTTATGATATTTCCCAGCTGTAAATTAAGATAGCATGCATACATTAAAACAAGGGTAAAATGGATCAGTAATTATGTTCATACTATACGATACCCCCCCACCCCCACACACACCTTCAAGTAAAAAAGTCGGAATTTTTGGTATAAGCGATGAAACTAATGCACACACGTTTTACTTCTTGCAAATCATCCCCTATTCAAATTAACAATATCGTAAATGTACCATCAGTTATGCAATTACGATGCAACTTCAATACAGAACAAAGACAAAGGGGCCCCCCAAAATGCATTACAACGTGCCCCCAAACTAATAAATTCAATGCTGACAAAGAAATAAATCACATTGAGGCGATAGCGTTTCTGATATTTCATAATTGAAACAAATTTTTCACAATAATATCGAGAATTCACAGCGACATGTTCGCATTGAAATTCAGTTACTATTGCTTTTAACTTTTAGCAGATGTTACTTACGTTTGAGATTATAATCTATAGGAATACCTAAAATTACTTACTTCGAATTCCTTTTAATTCTGATTCTTCCAAAATGGCAAATTTGTTCTTTAGCGAAGGCACATAGAAATGAAGAGTTTCCTCAAAATGAACTTCATAACTTAAATTCAGATCCCACATGAATCAAATCAGCAGAGAAAGAGTTCAAACTGTTTTCTGAAAGCACAAAAGACATAATCTAATAAAAATTAAGCAATGAAAGTGTTTCAACAAAAGAATGTACCTGACTGCTTCATGGGCGTCGCTGCCTGCTGAAGATTGGGGGGGACTTTGGAAAAAGAAATGCTAGGAAAAATTCATGTTTTTTAAACATGTTTAGCCTTTGTAAAGACCAGTGAACATTGCAATTTTCAAATAAGGACCACAAGGAGTCATATTTGGACCCGTCGTGGGCGGGGATTGCTGACCCCCCTAATTAATTTTAAACACATCTTAAACACTGAGAGAAAAAAATGGGTTCAGCTTCTTTTCTAAGAGGGAAGTCATAACTAGATCAGAGAGTTCCTAATCGTAAATATATTATTTACCCAGAAATAAGAGAGTACGGGGGATTCTCCCCCAGAAGTTTTTTCGAATTTGTGGTCTTAAAAATGCATTTTAGACGATATTTGGTAATGTTATGGGAGGAGAGGTTCGAGGGCGCTCTTATGTCCATTTTTCGATATCGAAACGTTAAAAACTCCATTATTATCTCTGATCGTACTATGAAAAGGGGGGATCGGGGATTTTTTCGAAATTGTGTTGCTAAAACGCAATTTTAGACTATCTTTACTAATATAACGCAGATTAGATATTCGAGCTCCCTCTTTTCGGAAAATTATTTAAATTACAGCCTTAAAATGCATTCTAAACAATTTTTAGCAATGGTAGTAGTGGAAGAGCTTCCCTGAATATTTTTGGAAATTGAAATCTTAAAAATACAATTATAGATAATACCCGGTTGTTTTAAGAAAAGGGAAGTGCGGGGGTTCTCCCCCGAAACCAGTGTTAGAAATAAGCGGTCGTTAGTCGTATTTTGCGACCAAAATTTTCCATTTGACGCCTAAACATCCAAACCCAGGCGCCAAGTTTGACGCCTAAAGATTTTACGATCGCAGAAAGCCTTTCTTGTCTGACTCATCATGATTGACGAAAAGGATTCGCGATAACATTTCTCCCGCTCCTCCCGGCAGTTTGTCCGCGAAGCATACCCCCCCCCCCCCCCACCGTGCTCCACTCTTCTTTAGCCCTCAAGTTGCCACAGCGCACAAACGCATGTGACGCCTCGCGAAGATATGCATGCGGCGGCGTTTCCCAGCATCATCCGGTGGACCACGGACCAACGGAACACCTTAGCTCCGGCGGCGGGGAAATGCACGATGGGATAGATGGGATACATCGTCTCTTTCGCCTCACGAAGTTGTGCGTAGTTATGAGCGGTGGGGTGTTAGTTCCGTGTTTCGTTCAACGCTCCTTATTGTCTTCATAATAGAGAAAGGTGATAGCTTGCTTTCGTTAGGACGTTTAGGGCGCAGGAGCACCGGTAGAATTATGCATAAGGGGTTTTTTTAGGGGGGGGGGACAATGAGCAAAAAAAATTCTTTTCTGAAAAAAAAAAGGAAGAAACATTTTAAATCTAAATAAATAAGAATTTAAAATGTTTTTAAAATTATTTTTTTTGTTTCCACAAAGAGGCCAGGGCCCATGTTTGTTGGCTATTCTCTTGTAAAAATAACGATGTTTATTTTGCTTGGCCACGGACCCATCACTCCTCAGTAGTAATGTAGATAATCGAAAACATTCAATGTTGTGGTTTATTCTGTGCCACCCTCCCCTCCCCCATCCACCTAATCGGCATTCTGTTATTTGGCTACTGTTAGAATAAATCGCTGAACCATTGAATCATCAGGAGGACGAGGGGCAGCTGTTCTTTGTTGCAGATTATGATGTGCTGAACTCTAAAACAACTTCAGTCAAGCACCCCCCCCCCCTGGGGAAAGAATGAGCAAGCAAAAAATAATTCAAAACATCCATCGAAATTTCCAACTTTATCTGCTCCATGCACCCCCCCCCCCTCCTTTTCTAATGCTTATTATTAGTAGGCTGATGGCTGATCTTATGCGCTTGAGTCAGCGAAATTATCACTGTGTTGTGTCTACAACCCGCTTGCTCGCTTGGCTTGTTGGGAGCTATAGATGACACAGGATATAGGTATCTCTTATTTTCAAGGAGTTTGTTTGAGGAAAAAGAAATGAATAGCAATTATAAAAAGAAGCGATAAATGCAAATGTATTTGAAGCTAATTAGACAAAGTTACTTTTTACATTTTAATGAAACTTTTAATGTTTTTTTTAGTTAGTAGATCATTTTAATGAAACATTTAAGTTATTGGATTCAAGTGATTAATTTCGAGAGATCTTCCGATTTTTTTCACAAATCTTTCTATTTTTTATTTGAAGAGGATGGCAGGTATAGCAAATTGATTCAACAGATTGCCAAGAAATTTAGGTGGTAGATGTCCATGGGAAAATTTAAGACTGAGTTTCTGGGGGGGGGGGGTCTTTGAGCAAACAATAGCTCTAATAATTGCCTACATGCTAATTGTTTGATTTTTCGTAATATTTTTGAAAATTTGTTTAGCTTTTACGATTTTATATGGATAATCTTCATTTTTTCCAATTCTGCTAATGAGTTTTACCTTTTTAGCTATTTATCAAAAAACAAGCAGTTTTTTTATCAAATTTCTCTCATTTTTCGAAATTTGTGACAAACGGATTATTCCAAAACTAGCGTTTTTTTTTTTTTTTTTTACAATCCTGCTTAACATTTTCTTCCAAAACTTTTGATGACTGGTTTGTTTGGATTTTAATAAAATTGATACTAACTGATTAATTCAGCCTTTGATGATTATCATACTTTTTAAAAAGCATTTAGAAAGTGAGTAAAAGATTATCCTCCACCCTTAATTTAGAGCTATTCGAGAGAGTAACTACACAATCCTGAGTTATGATGATAAAATTGCTAGTCTTACTGAGTTAGGTTTTCTGCCCTTAATAGTTTATACACCTTTTGTTCCCCTTCTCCTTAGAGACAGGTCTAGCTCTTTAGAAAACATTTTGCTCTTTTTTAATGGCTTGCAATGTTTTTGTCTATATTTTCCTTTAAAGAATTGCCATTTCACTTTAAAAGTTATTTTGGACACCAATGCCTTACCATCTCTATTTAATGAATAATGTTTTTTTCCTATCAGAAAAGGACATTCTGCCTTTTTCAGAATTCTTCTGAACTTTTTAGAAAAAATTCATGATTTCTCGCTTCATGATTTTGGAAGGTATGTTTTCATTATTTAGAATCATCCCAAATAAACTGGTAGGGCATTTCCCCCGCCCCCCTTGTTTCCCATAAATCCGTCCATGCAGTTGCTGCATTTTTCCTGCTCTCTATTTGAAGGGTTATCCACTGTTCTGGAAAGGGGAGAGACGAAGGATACAAAGCCCCCCCTGACCCCCCATAATTAAATGAAAAGAAAATACATAATAACATCGCGATATATCGGCACATCGCGATGTTATACTAGTGATGTATTGCGATGTTAAAATCTGTAACATCGCCCAGCACTAGTCTGAAACAATAACATTCTATACCATGCTCATTTTCAAACATTGCCAGTAACATATCATACACGAATTGTGTTTGTGTTGCATTTCTGTTAAATAAAGATTTTTTTTTAATTCTGATAATATTTGAATTTTTTTAAAAAATGACGCCTAGATTGTTCATTTTGACGCCTAGAAATTGATCCTAGGAGTCACAATGACGCCTAGACTTAAATTTCTATTTCTAACACTGCCCGAAACTTTTTTTGAAAATGTAACTGTAAAAAAAAAAAAAAAAAAAACGCAGTTTTAGACGATCTGCGTTGATGTTAGGGGAGGGGAGATTTTTGGCCCACCCCGGAACTTTTTCAAAATTGATGGGTCATCTTTGGTAACTTTAAGAGGATAGAAAAATATTCGAACAACGTGATTTTAGTTGACTTTCAATGATATTAGGGTAGGAATTTTCGAGAACTCTCCTTTGGAAACCAAAGTTTAAGCCCTTTAAAACGAAATATAGGACGATCTTAAATGTTGTTGACAAGACAGAGAGGGAAACGGAGACGCCTCCTTTTTTAATGAGAGATATGTTTATTCAAGTTGAAGCGGCAAAAGAATTTAAAAAAAAAATGGTTTTTACTCCCACACCTCACATTTTATGCTCACGTTACAGTATTCAAAATTCATGCATTTGATCAATAACAATGCAAAAGCTTAATTTAGTGCTTGAAAAAAAATTAATGTTTTTCATCCTGCTTTTATTGCTTCATAATTTTTACTTTTGATAAAAGCAAATGAAGGGCCAGGGGGGAAAAAGATGAAAGTGACCAAAAAGCGATTTCGAGAAAAACGAGAAACAAAGTTTGACTTCTCGTAACTCCTTGTGTAGTTGATAGAGTTTTCATGCACATTTCGGTCGATTCTCATCTTTTTTCCCCTTGTTGTTCTAACAGATGATAGTGCTTTTTCATAGCCCCTAGATAGTGCTAATATCTCAAAATTGACGGAAAATTGACTTTCATCTTTTTCCCCCTTGGCCCTTCAAATAATTAAAAACGATTAAATATAAGTTTTCACGGGGAAGACTGTCTAAAACGTTCTGACTTCTTGATATACAGTGTAATTTACCAGGGAAAAAAATTCCCTTTATAATTATTTATCTGGCATTTTGATCTCTAACAATGTGTGAAAAATCTTTCTAACATTTTTTTTCTTTTAATTTAATTTATTTTTATTATTACTTCTTAGCCTCACCTCCATTTGTTTTGCTTCAATATTGCCTATACTGAGAACGATCTTTTACCTTATTCTGAAAGTTCCATTTTGAAATTTATAATTCTCAGCTAAAAATTAGGTTTGAAAATTTTTCAATTTAAAATAATTTGTATGAAAGATAAATAACTTGCTCTTTTTAGTGATAATTCAGTTCTTTTTAAAGCTTTTCATGGAAATGCAGCGATAAACTTTCAAAAAAGAATTTAGTTATCAAAATAATACTCATAACTAAACAAGCCTTATTATTTCCTCACTTAGAAGATGAAACAGAATATTTTCCACGTAAACTATTTCTTAGTTATTTGAAAATATAATTCTAATTTGGAAAAAAATATTTCGTTTATCAACACTACTATTATTGAACGTTTTCTTTACAATTCAAATTTCATAAAAATGTATATCAATTAGTAACTACCAGTGGCGTACGCAGACAAATCATTTCAGGGGGGGGGGGGGCTGAGTCAAGACTTTTTGAGATTGGGGGAGGGGGGAGCACTTCATGAAATGTAGCTAAAAAAGTAAATGCCTCGAATTTCTTCTTCAATGCCTAGTTAAGTCGACAAAAAACATAATTAAAAAAAAACATTTTTTTATTAAAATTATTGTGAAGAAAGTGTTCTCATTGACACAAAGAATGATAAATTTAGATTAAAAAAAATTCTTCATTGAAAGAAGGGTTGCTGAAACACTTGTTTCCAATATTTTGGCTAATTAACGCTCTAATAATGTTAATTTTGTAGTTTATTTTACTATTGTTCCCAATATTGGGTTTCAATTAAACTTTCTAAATTTTATTTAACAAAATCTGTGACTGAAAAACATTAATCGGCATTTCTGAAACATAGATTTGCAATAAAAATGACCAAAATGGAATAATAGGATAATAATAAACATGACGAACAGTAAAATAGACATGTCAAAATATAAAAAAAATCTTTCTTTTAATTTTGTCCTATAGTTAATTATCTGTTCTAAAAGCTTTTCTCATTTGAGATTTCAAAAAAAAAAAAAAAAAAGGGGAAATTTAGAAAAAAAAACTTAGCTTACATTTTTAAAATTCATTTTGAAAATTTCGGAGCGGGCTGCAGCCCTATCAGCCCACCCCCTGAGTACGCCACTGGTAACAACAATAATAAGAAAATACTAAGCTAACACGAAAATACAGGTAATTTTCTCTTGTTGTGTATTATTTAACTTGTTCAAAAATTTTAATTACTTAGATCAAAAATAAGCATTTGAATACTGATTAGCATACGCTCATCGAAAATATTCCAATCAAATATCTTGTAATGTTCATTGTAAATAAATATGAAAAAGCATTTCAGCTAAAAATCAGATTAGTATAAAAAAAACTTTACAGAGTCTACTTATGTTAGCGTAGTATGATTAAGGGGCACACAGGGACGGATATAACTGAGGGGCGATGGAGGCGATCGCCCCCTCCTTTGAGGACCTCTCCACCGGTAGTTTTCCGGTATTGAAACTCAAAAAATCTTTTAGACACTTTATAAATGTTGGGGGAAAGAGGTTTGATGCTCTCCCTCGGAAATATTTCGGAATTCAAGTCCGAAACTTTTGTGATTAATATTTGCGAACCAGTATACATAATAAAAAGTAAGTTATAAAAACCAATTTTCCTTCCCTTGAAAAATTCCTAGATTCGCTCTTGAGGGCATATTAGTATTTCCTTCAATGCATAAGCAATTTGTGGTACTGATGTCTTAAAAATCGCTCTGTGTGCTCACTCTTATAGGGAAAAGTATACGGAGTTAACAAGAAATTTTGTTAGATCTTTTTTATGTTATAACAAAAAGAATAAAATGCGTAAAACTTACATGATTTATTTCCTCCAAATATGATACTCTTTACTGGATAGGACATGCTATACTGAACCGATGGATAGCTCTATACTTTATGAAAGGAGTCGCTTTCCACGAAGAAAGATCCTTCTCTAGCTGTTCTCCGAAAAAATTTCTTGCTCACATCATGTGACAAAACAGATGGACACCCTTCCTCTCTGGGGATACACTACGGGGGGTCAGAGAGAGATTTTTTAGTGTCCATTGTTATGCAGCTGGACACTCATCTTTCCCCCTTAAATGAGTTGGCAGGGAAAGAGGGATGGGTGTCGTTATCAGAGACAGGGGTGCCCATCCCCCCCAAGCTCAATGGCGCAAATTCCCCCCCCCCAAAATTTTTCACAACCCTCTTGTGCTTTTAATTTTTATTTTACCCCTCTATTTTTTTGTTTATTTTTTTTTAATATCATTTATTTATTTTTTTAATATTTTTTTTGAATATAATTGATTTATTTTTTTAAATGTTATTTATTTTTTTAATATTATTTATTTATTTTTTTAAATTATAGTTATTATTTTTTTCTACATTAATTTTTTAAAAGTACTAATTATGAGCAGAATATAATCGTTTTTTTTTTCC
Source organism: Uloborus plumipes (assembly GCA_038373865.1). Classification (NCBI taxonomy): domain Eukaryota; kingdom Metazoa; phylum Arthropoda; class Arachnida; order Araneae; family Uloboridae; genus Uloborus; species Uloborus plumipes. The sequence goes on from JAXGGA010007176.1 coordinate 9,739, forward strand.
TTCCAGACATTCCAAGCACATTCACACACACACAAAAAAAAAAAAAAATAATAATAAATAAATAAATAAAAAAATAATAAAGAAATAATTTAAATTAAAGAAATAAATTAATAAATAATTTAAATTTAAAAAGTAAATTAATAAATAATTTACATTAAAACAAATCAGTAAATAATTTAATTTGAAAAATAAATTTTTTAATAATTTAACTAAATAAATAAATTAGTTTAAAAAAATCCCCCCAAAAATTTTGATGGCGCAACTTGCGCCATAATCCCCCCCTGTGGGCAGGAGACAGGATCCTGAGAAAAATTTGAGATGGGGTAAAGTGTACAAAAGAAAATTTATTTCTTGGATAACAGGTTGTCACTTTCCCTGCTTTTAATGGCAGGTTCTCGATGGGCTAATTCTGATGTAATTCCTTTCTACAAAAAAAAAAAAAAAAGTATGTTCATACTTTGCTAATACTGTAACGTAAATTCCGTTATTTGGCATTGGAATATATTTAATGAAAATATTGGGGAGAGGGGGGGGGACTTTGTACTATTTCAAAATGTAGGAAAGGCGGAAGTGTCCCGTCCCCGTGCCATGACACCCGCGAGCTCAATGGAGACAATATTCACTTTAAGGCAGAGGTGTAATTCTTAGGGGGGAAGGAAAGTGGGGGAACGTTTACTACAGGACTCAGCCCCCTGCGTCCCCCCCCCCCCACAGCACGGACTAGACCACATCTTCAAGAGAGAACAGATTCGATCTCGATTTTAAAAGCCCTTCAAGGATCAAGTAACCTAACCAAGGAAAACACAAGAAACCCCCTCTAAGATTTATTTATTACTTCTCTTGTCCCTGTCAGAGCGAGGAGGGAGAGGGTGGGGTAGGAAAAGGGAAAGTCTCCATTGTTAAGTGGAGGAATTGGATCTTACTACGCAGTGATGGGTTTTGTAGGAGGAAAATGATGGCTCCAATAACGATGCTAAAAGCACCAAAAGACCGAGACAGCTTCATGGGAAAATAACTGAGACGGTCTTTCAAGTAGATACGGAAGTTTTTGTTATTTCAGTTGAGATTGCAGAATTTAATTTTGATTTAGAAAAGTCCCGATTTTTTTTTTTTCAAAATTATTATTTTATAATATTGGGGGTCTTCTGGTGATTTGAAAATATTGGGGGGGACATGTCCCCCTTGTCCCCCCCGCCAACGACGCCCGTGGACTGCTTCACACGCTGAGAAGCTAATCATTCTGGAATGCGCGGCAAAAGGAAGGGGAATAGAAAAATAAGGGGATGGCATCGGCCGGCATCCTAATCAGTTCAATGTTTTGGTCGACCATGCCGGGTGATTGAGACCATAATATAGGATTAACTGAATCAACTTACTTCGAATCACTTTAAATTTTTATTCTTCTGACATAGCAATTTGTTCTTATTTGTAATGACCAGCACATGGAAATGTAGAGTTTCATCAATGAACTTGGGAACTTTCATCTTTCCGATCCTACCTGAATCAATTCGGAACAGTATGTGTTGAAACTGTTTTCTGAAATCATAAAAAAGGCATTATGCAATAAATATTGAACAATCAAAGTGGTTAAACAAAAGAACATAACTGACCGTTACCACAATACACACTGCTGATCACATTTTGGAATGCACATCAAGAAAAGAGATTTTAATAAGGTAACAGTAAATAACAGCCATATTAAAGATTTCAAAGCCATGCAGCAATAAAAACAAGAATGAAAGTATAATATATGTTTTACCCCCATGCAATAAAACAAGATAAAGTTTATAACTTTCATTGGAGTGCAAAACATAGGAGATCCACAAAATAGCACTTCTACACGCCCTCAAACTAATAACTCTGCTACATAGAAATAAATCACATTGAGGGAGCAGGATGTCTAATATTTCTTCATTAAAACAAGCAATTTGTGAATAATTTCAGCTATAAAACAATATCAAGAATTTACATTGGCATGCAATTACTACGGCGTAAAATTATTAGCACAAGTAGAGTGCGATTAAGATCATAATATAGGATTAACTGAATTAACTTACTTTGAATCTCTTTTAATTTTATTCTTCTAACATTGCGATTTTTTTTTGTGATGACCAGCACATGGAAACGTTGAGATTCATCAAAATGAACTTGGACACTTTCTTTCCGATTCCACCAGAATCAATTCGGCCAAGAATGTGTTGAAACTGTTTTCTGAAATCATAAGAGACATTATGCAAAAAATATTAAACAATCAAAGTGGTTAAACAAAAGAACATACCTGACCGGATACCACACCACACTACATACGGCCGGCCGTAAACATTCCGAATGCGCGGGAAAAAAAGGGGGTGGATAGGGAGGGGGTAAGCATAGGACGGTTGCGAAGAATTTTTTTCAACTGAACCGGCTGGTCGGCAGCGTAGTCACTTCGGACTCGGCCGACTCGAAAGGCTTAAAGTTTCATTTCATTTTATTTCATTAGGCACCAAGGCTCAGTGCTTCGATAAGAGAAATGGTAACAGAGTCCTTAATCTTCAATTCCCATTTTGTTTTTACAGTACTGATAGCTTTAGAAAAACTTAAGATAAACTATTAAGGTAAATTCACATGAATTGCTTAAAATTCAAGCAAAAACTCCCAAAAGATAAAATTACCATGAAAACATAGCAACCAAGATGGCAATGGCAACACACATTTGTAAACATTGACATGCGGCTGGCAAAGAAATGTATTAAATTAAAAGAGAAATACTACTCTTCGTTTTAAATAAAATTATTTTTTTTTTCGTTTTCAAAGAGTGCTGATGATACAGTAGCTATGAAAAAGAAAAGCCGTAAAGTGTGAGTTAATTTTCTTTCGTTATCCATATTCTATCATTATTTTGTTGCTAGTGTTGAAAATGTTTTTCAGTGTTTCTTAACATTTTCTTTTTTTGAAAAAAAAAATGTATTCAAGATTGCTTCGAAACGTGAAAATTCTAATTCCTTTTATCGTGTATCATTTACATATTCATTTTTAGTCTGGACACTGCAAATGATTTTGTATATTCGTCCTCTATAACTTTCATCAATATATGACGAGATATTTTTCTATTATCCTGTAGATGTATGTATATCGTCAGTACTGAGTAGGGGGGATGAGAATCAACGAATCATGTTGAAACTAGTTTAAAATTGGGTTTCAAACCAACCACGTAAATTATTTTCATTACTTTTGCATCATTCTTTCAGTAAAGCCAAATTTTTCGGGGAACAGCTTCCCCAAAACTACATTCACTATGAGATGTGAATTTGAAAAATTTCCAGTGCCGGAATCCCAATAAGAAATATAACAAAGCAAAATTAATTAGCATGATAAATGGAATCAATCAGCTGTTTTCAAAAGGCGTTTTGTTTGAGCTACTGGGGAAGGGAAGGGGACAGTAAATATTTGTCTACAACACCAAAGCAAGTCATTTAATTTAGCCAACAAAATCTTATCTCTTTTGTTGCTTTGAGAGGGATGTTGTATATTGAAATTTCTTGACTTTTATTTTCTCGCAGAAAAGATCTAGCATTGTAAATAATGGTACAAAACTTTTCTCAACAGTTTCAAACATTTCGATACTTAAAATGTTTCAATAGAAAGCATGGATAACGCTTCACTCTACTGGTCCCATGGACCACTAAATTTTATATTTTGCTATGTCAACAGATTTGTTGTGATCCTGACTCAGTATATTACTGTTTATTCCAAGCCATGTTACATATCAACTGGATGATAATGGTCCTTTTTAGCCTACTTTCCCGTTAAAAATAAAAGAAACGAAAAAAGTATTAAAAGTAGCTTAATGCATCTAAAAAATATCGCCAAGTCCAAAAAATATCGCCAAGTTAAAAAAATAAAAAGGTAAAATGAATATCGAAAAATTAAAAATTTGAAAGTAGGGTATTGAGATGGGGAATTTGTGCGTCGGTCGGTCAGTTGGTCGGTCGGTCTGTCTGTCCCCCCCTAATAACTTTTGAATGAACATTCCGATTTGGACAAACTTTTTTTTGTTGGAAAGATCTCGGCGAGTACAGCTCATTCCCATATTTGATTTTTCGATTTGAACAATTTTTGGTTCAACTTTGAACCGTTCAAAAAACCGGTCCCGCGATACTAACTTTTTAATGAACAGTCCGATTTGAACAAACTTTTTTTTGTTGGAAAGAACTTTTCAAGGGTACTTCATTCCCGTATTTACATTTCCGATTTGAACAATTTTTCGTTCAACATTGAACCGCTCAATCAAGCTGTCACCCCTAATAACTTTTGAATGAACAGTCCAATTTAAACAAACTTTTTTTTGTTTGAAGCATCTCGGCAAGGATACTTTATTACCGTACTTAAATTTTCAATTTGAACACTTTTGGTTCAACATTGAACCGTTTAAGCAACATTTCTCCACCTAATAACTTTTGAGTGAACCGTCCGAATGGAAAAAATTTTTTTTGTTCGAAAGATCTCAGCGAGTGCAGCTCATTCCCATATTTGATTTTTCGATTTGGGCAATTTTTGGTTCAACTTTGAACCGTTCAAACAACCGGTCCCGCGATGCTAACTTTTGAGTGAACAATCCGATTTGAACAAACTTTTTTTTGTTCGAAAGATCTTTTCAAGGATACTTCATTCCCGTAACTACATTTTCGATTTGAACAATTTTTCGTTCAACATTGAACCGCTCAATCAAGCTGTCACCCCTAATATCTTTTGAGTGAACAGTCCGATTTAAATAAACTTTTTTTTGTTCGAAGGATCTCAGCAAGGATACTTCATTACCGTATTTAAATTTTCAATTTGAACACTTTTTCGTTCAACATTGAACCGTTCAAGCAACCTTTCCCCACCTAATAACTTTTGAGTGAACCGTCCGAATGGAATAAACTTTTTTTTGTTTGAAAGATCTCGGAGAGGCTTTCCCATACATTCCCATATTTCGCTTTTTGATTTGAACCATTTTTCGTTCAATATTGAACCGTTCAGAAAAAAAAATTAACATTAGCGTCTACGGGGAATTTAAGTTGAATGTTGATCCTGAACTTAAAGTCGGATTTCCTTCAAACTAACTTTGTAAGAAAATGGTTTTGATAAATAATGTTTGTAACGTACTTTTCTGAGTAATCTTCTGTGAGGACTCTGATTCCGACTCCGATTCCGCAAACATGGCGGAAATGCAGGCTCAGAAAAAAAAATTACTGACTGTGCAGACGATTTTTTGTTTATTTTTTCATTTGTTTTATTTTATTTATTTATTATTATTATTTTTTTTTATTTTTTTTTTTTTTTTGGCAGACGATGTTTTTTTTGTAACAAAATTTTTTCATTCACGAGAACATTTTATTCTTTATTTATATTTAACAACTGGCAACAGATTAAAAGTGAAATTCGAGACATTTTATTAACGGACGAGTTTTTTTTCTTTTTTTTTTCTTTCTTTGATAAAATGTGTTTTGATGCTCTTTGTACTTTTATTTATTTATTTATTTTATTATTATTATTATTAATTTTTTTTTTTTTTTGAAAACGATGGAGGATTTTTTCTACGGAGGAACTGTAACAGTTACTCTTTAAAAGGTGCGACAAAACTTTATTTATTCGTTAACTACTTTTTACGAATCTATTTCATCTGATGAAAGGGGTATATTTTGCTTTTCGAAATCAGCTCTAAGTGCTAAAAAGGTATGTTTGACATAATTTTAAGTCTCAGATAATCAAGAGAATAATGATCAGATGCGAGAATGTCGATGTACGGGAAAGTAGGCTCGTTTAGTTCTTGACAGAACTTCTTGTTATCCTTTATGTAGGCCTAAGCTTAAATGTTGAGCTAAATAAAAATTAATTCCAATCATCTTATTTCATACCATAGCGATTTAAAATCCCCAATATGTTTTTATAAGAACTCAGAGATGCATTCAGAATGTTCAAAAAAATATGTTTGTAATGCTGTTTTAAAAGTAAAAGCTGTCATTCTACTGTTATGCATATTTGGCTTTTTGATATTTTTAAATCCATATCTATTTAGTGTAGCTGCTGCTAAAAGCAAATTATTCATGTCCAAGAAGAAACTGAGAGGCAACATTCCTTTAGCAAATGTTGAAAGCGACAGTGGTCCAGATGTTGACAGTGATTCTATGTATCATGATGAAATTGATGACTTTCATCAACAAGAAGACGAGGTAAAATGTTTTATTTACATTAAAACATGTTTTATTATGTAGTTATTAATTTATGTTTGAAAAAAACATTTTTAGCAGCCGTTTTAGAGATTTTTTTTTCCTTTCAGAAATTGTCTACAGATGATGAGTTAATCCAACATGATGACAGTGACTCAGAAGAAGTATACATTTTTTTAGTTAAAAATATTTTTTTTATTTTATTCATTTTTAAAATTATTTTTCCTCTTGTAATATTATTTAAATACATTTTTAAATATTACATTCTTCTTGACTTTTGTGAATCACTATTATATTTCAAGAGTTGAAGTAGATTACTAAAGGTAAATATAAAAAAATTTATGCTCTGCTCAATGACATCTGCTAGACAGACCCCGAGTCCTGAATATATGATTACCTATCTTTATATGATAAGACAATCATGCCCAAATAGAAGAATAACTATTTTTGGAATTCTCTGGCCTGCTATTCAGGAGAAAGGGTACATTGGCTGCCCATCTTGTTAAAATGTCACTGTGTACTGTATAGAGTAATAAATTAGTTTGTGAATGGTTGTGGAATTTTTTGCTCTCCTATTATGACAGATGAGTGTAGAGAATAGGAAAATTCAGCTTCAATTCAGTAAATCAGCTTTAATTTATAAACTAATCTTTATTTCGTTCAAAGATTTAAGTTTCACTTTCTTATTATTATGCATTGATCATAGTTTGTTATTTCTTATTCATTAGCTAACATTTTTTTTTTTTTTTTGCAATTATTTAGTTGCAACGTATAGAGAAGTGAATGCATTTTCCATGTGGAAATAGCATTTATTATAAATTTAATTGCATGCAGTGTTAGAAATAAGAATTAAAATCTGGGTGTCATGATGCCGCCTTGTATAAGTTTCTAGGCTTCAAAACAAGCAATTTAAATGCCATCTTTAACAAATCAAATTTCCAAAAAAATGAAAAACAAACTGCTGTTATTTTACACAACACTGCTAATAGCATATTTATAAAATACACAAAAGAAAATGATTTTTTAAGGACAAAATTGATTATATGTGAAAATTACTTTTCCAGAGTTATCTTTCAGTTCAATCACTGGTCTTAGTTACAATGAGTCAAGAAAGAAATGCTTCAGTGTGATCTAAAACTTTAAACATTCTAATTTGGTACCTAGGGTAGGAAATCTAGGAATCAAATCAAGTTATTTGATCATAAAACCAGGGTTGGCAAGGTTTTGGACAGAACGGTAAAACCCACGGTTTAAACCATGGTTTAAACCGTCCTGTCCAAAACCCATGTGTCCTAAACTGTCCAAAACTACATTTTTAGTACAATTTTATATTTTGAACAAATATCAAAAGCACAAAATTATACTTGAAGTTAAGACTTAATTTATTTAATGTAAATATTTAAATATGTACATAAAAACATGTATAAGATTTTCAGCTGGTACTAATCTAGCTACTTAGAAGTTACTATTCTTCATTAAAAATGAATTAGTTCTCATAAGTTTATATTATTTTATTTTTAATGCTAGCTAAACTTCTTTTAAACATAGATGCAAATGAGGGTGTTCAAAAGGTACAATAATCGACTTAAATGCAAAAAATCAGTTTTGCAACTAATTAAAAAGGTACACAACATTTGAGAATGTTACAGCAACATTTACTGAATATTTAATTATTTCACAAAGTATTAAGAATAAATTTAAAAGTAGTACAAATTATCTGCTTCAAGAGTTTTTTTGACATTACTACCAATTCCTATTTTATGAAATTTTTATGCAGTGGAGTTATGAGTAAATTGTTCATTTTTTTAACGTATAATTAAAATTACTAATATAATTAAATATTGTCAAATTTTTATTAATTACAACTAATTAACACTAAGAAACTAAGATGTATGCATTATCAATATTACAGCTAATAGAAATTAGTCAGCTTAAAACCCTTTTACCATGCTTTAGATAGTTTAAGACACTTTTGGACAGTTTTGGACAGTAAAACCCACCTGTCCTGTCCAAAACCCCAACCCTGCATAAAACATGACTAACAACTGCTTATTTCCAGCACTGATTCCATGCATCATATTAACTTGCCTTGCAGAGAACTGAGTATCAGCGACTTAATGTCAGCTATTTTTTAAACTTATGGTATAATGGAGGATAATATATTGAGGCATATGAATTCTGCAATATGTAGTATGTAATTTTATAGTAAGACGGATGGTATTAACTGAACTAAACTGCATCAAATTTTCCCGACCTGTCTGTAAAGTTGACCTTCTAACTTCCAAATTCTTTTATCTCAAAGAATTATCGCTGATCTGATTTGAATTGTCTACATTGTATGAAAGGTCATTGTGCATAAAAAGGCAAAATTAGAAAAATATTTTACAATTCACTGCAACTCTATAGAATATTTTAAGTTTTGAAATCAGTTGTTAAATTATATTGTTTTAATAATGAAAAATCACTTGAAATATTATAAGCTAGTTGCATTTTTTTTTTCACCACTAGCAAGTATCTTGCTATTATTTATGCAATTTATTTGTTATAAAAAACTGAAATTGTACCTTTTTCTTCTAATTATGTGTTTTTAATGAAGGAGGAAGTTCTGCCTATTACGGATGATGAAAAAGACGATCTCAATGAAGAGGAAAAAGATGAAGATGAAGAATTTAATGAAGAAGAAGGTCTTATAGTAATTTTGAATTAAAATTTAACTATTACTGTATGTAATGTATGTTAGTCTTTTGTACAAAAATTAAGTTTTTAAGGAATTGTTGCAGACAAGTTAAAACTGAAAAATCTTTTTTTTTTTTTTTTTGCATAACTATCTTTTAATAAGGAAATAAATAAGTAAAAAAACATTTATTATGATTTTTAAATGAAAATATTGTGTCTACAGGAAATAAAATTAACCACTTTTAATGTACCTATCAAAAAATTGAACATTTCTCAAGAATGTACATGGACAATATGGTGAACACTCTTGGCTGTAATTAATTACATCCTGTATATTTACTTTTACTAAGCTGTATAGTCTTGCATTTCCGAGAAAATGTATTCTCTTTAAAATTTTATTCGCAAACTTGTATAATACTTGAACCCTTTGGAAAAATAAAATTCATCATATGATAATTCATATAAATTTGTCATTCTTAATATATAGATTCTTTTCCTGTTCAAGAAAATTAAGTTAGTCAAAAAAAAAAAAAAAGTTACAAGTGTTGTATTTGTAAGTTCAAAGATGAGTGTCATGAATCATGTATCTCTCTCCCATTATAGTTAGAATTCATGTAGTAATGCTCTTAATAGGAAAAAAGCTATTCATATGTTGAATTATTTTTTTTTGTTTTATAAGTATTAGTAATTTTAGGTATATTTTAAGCTCTGTTGTCATCCTCACCCTTCTTATTATGAGAGTTCTATTATATGACTTTCAAAATCTCCCGTATAATATCTAAAATCAAATTAGCGTTAATTGAAAATTTTTGTTCATTATTTATTATTGTTTTATGTTCTGCATGTTTTCATATTAGTATGAATAATATTTATTAAATTTTATATATATATTACTATATTTTTATAACATATGACCAAAAACTTATCAAATTTATCTGGTATTTTTACAATTCATTTTTTCTTCCCATTTTAGGTTTGCCAAACTCTGAAGCTTGGGGTAAAAAGAAATCATGGTATTACAATGCTGATTTTGTAGATGAAGACAGGGGAAAAAGTAAGAACTATTTTACTTCATTTAGATTTTAAAATAATGAATTTAAAAGGAAAAGCAATATCAGTTTTTGTTATTTCCTTATTTTGTACTTTAAACTGTTTAGTGGAATCTTGGCGATCAAACATTTTAAAGCATGAAAGAGGGAAATGTCATGTACTGGTAAAATAATTGTTGTAAAACTCTGTTGTAAAATGCTGACTTAAAGTATATTAATATGATATAGGTACTTTTTATCAAGTCAATTAAAGACAAGTATTGCATTATTTTATTTTAAAAGCTTAACATGTTAATGTACCTTACTCCTGTATAACTTCAAATGTAATTAATAACATAATGTTTGCTCGAAATGTCTCTTGACTTGCATTTTATTGCTGTCAGTGTTGTGCTTGTAATTTTTTTAAACAAACCGTAAGTTTTCTCTGTTGATGTTATCTGCTGTTACATTTCATTCTCTGTATTTGACTGTTTTTCCTCCTTATACATCAGGAAACGAAACCATCATTTCTAATTTCTCCAGGGGCAAAGGATATATACTCGATCTGAGTTGTAAAAAAAACAGCATAACCCGCTCTCACTTACATGTAAATACATTAATTTCCTAAAGTCAAATGGGAGGTGTGGTGTGCGCCCAATTCCCCAAATGATGGGCCTATTAGAAAGATATTTTGCTTAATTACATTGTACTAAATGGTATCAAGCCTTAAATTTAGTAGATCAAGATCCCCACCCCCTTAGATTTGAGAAATTAATGTATTTACATATATGTGGGCGTATTTTTCATTGTTTTTTTTGGTATATCATGCAACCAGTACATGCCCTTTGCTCCCCCTTGCCTCTTTAAAAAAAACTTGAAATTACAGGCCTGAATGACACAGTAAAATCTTGATAAATGTTATTGTTTAAATGCTTGCCATCTGAGCAGGTAATTAGTTAATTAAAGTGCTTCAGCTGCGAAAAATAAAATCAGCAGCCTACAAATAAAGCCATATTTTTGTTTAAAAAAAAAGTTTTAATGCCGTGCAATAGTTTTTATGTATTATTCTGTAAAATAATACAGCTTATGTTTTTACCAGCGTACAGAGAAGAAGATGCTGAAGCTGCAAAAGCTGAAGAAGAAGAAGCACTTGCTATTCAGAAAAGTGTATTCAATAATATCAATGCTGATAATTTGGGTGCTAATTTGCAAGTAAGTATTGATAATGTGACGCATATGAAAGCTAATGTAATATAGTATTTATTTCCAAAAAAAAATATTTTTTATTTCCACTTCTGTGCAATTTTTTTTTTTTTTTTTTTTTGATAACTTAAATGCTTTTTCTGGTTTTTTTTTTTTTTTTTTTTATTCTTTCTTACCAGTTTCATTATACATGTACTGTCGGCCCTGCTTAATCGGGTAACGGATAAACGAATACCCTGCTTATACAAATAAAACATCGCAGGAAACCAAATATTGCCCATGCCATAGATGCAATATTAAATATCCAGGCTTAAACAAATACCCTGTTTAATCAAATAATATTTCTTGGATCTACAGTGTCTGTTACTTCATTTATTAAATTTATTTAAAACAGCAAAGAGAACCTTTCAAATTTGATTGAAGAAAAAAATTTCATTTTTTACTCAGCAGGTTGCATACTTGATCTGAACATTCTTGATAATCCTGTAATTTCATATATATATATGTAAATATTCCAAAGCCTTGAATGTCATAAAAACATTAAGTAATATCTACCAATGCCTGAAAAATCCTTGATTTTAGCGAAATGCTACATAAACTTAGTGCTGCAACTTAGTTTTACTGCGACTTAGATATGCTTTTCAGTTAAATACACTGATTTAAAGGTATTTAAACTCCATTTTTGTTGGGATTTTTTTTTCAGTTAATTATATCAAAATAGAATTTTATTTATTTGCCCATTTCAAGTCTCATTTGGGGGATTAGAGATAGGGGGTGGTCAATCCCCCCCCCCTTTGGAAAGTTAATGTATTTATATATAAATAGGCGTGTTTTTTGCTGTTTTTTAGCATAATTTACATTAGGTAACCCTCTCCCTCCTGCGAAAATTCAGAATGAGGAGCGTGGCCCATTTATTACTATGATCTCTATCCAGTGGCATAGCTAAGGGTTGGCAGGAGTGGCTCCTGTCACAGGCGCAGCAGCCAGGGAGGCGGCAATTTGATTAAAAAAAATTAATAAGTAAAAATAAGTTAAGGGAAAAAAAGGTTTCTTTATTTTTTTTTAAAATCATACTAGAAGAAAAATATTTAAAAAAAAAATACTCGTAAGAGTAAGAGTCAGAGGGGAAAACGAAAAATATCTAACAAGGAGGAACATCAGAGAGAGTTCAAAATAGCTTTAAAAAGAAAAAAGAAAATCAAAGTTGGAACATTGTCTTTAAATTTGCAGAAGAATCAAAATTTTCTGAATAATTAAATGCTTTGGAAGGTCAGTGACCTCCCATCAAAGCAACCATGGAAGTGGGCGCAGTTTATTAGTACACCTCAGGTGCTTGAGCCCCTAGATCTGTCTCTAGGAAAAGTGTTAATCGTGATAATGCATTTTACATTCTACTTTTTCTTTTCTTTTCTGCTCCATTTTTGTTTTGAAAAGTTGCCAAGTCTAAGAGTGATAAAAAAGTTGAAATTGTTGGTTTAAGAATAGTTTTTCAGTAAAACTTTTTGTCTTGATTAATATTACTTTCTCACATCATTTTTATAAAAACTTTTTAATGTAGTTTAACTGTAAAAGCAAAAATTTATAACATTTTAGTTTGAAGAATCATCCCAATCCTCCGAAGAAGATGAAGAAGAGAAAATATATGATTGGGCATCTATATCAAAGGAAGAAAAATTAAGGGTAATTTGCTCTTTTTGTTTACTTCGCTGTAAGATAATTCTGAAGCACACTGTATCTAATTATTTTCCTTTCTCTCAACACTTTAGTATTTGAAAAAAATAAGTCCAGAGTTTTTGCCATACATAGAAGAGTTTAAGGAAAAGGTGAGTTATCCTTTCTCTTTTATAAATATTCATCATAAAATTTTAAGTATTCAAAATAAAAAAATTCTTACCACTTGCCATCTTTATTATTTTCATATCCACTTTCACTTCTGGCATATATTTATCTGATCTTATCAATGGATTCTTTATCACTAAATACATAAAACCCGTAATCATCTGACCAATGATTTGGACAACTCATTACATCCGTACAATCATTGTCATTACCAGGTATTTTATCAAATATGAATTTGACCACAAGATTTATCAAATATGGACCAGGCTTAATGGATAAAATTGTATCAAAAATAAATACCCGATAATAACAAAGCTTTCGCAGGCAGAATTGTACATTATATTTCCTTAGTAAAAATGTTAGTCTAAACTTGTTAACTATCCAGAAATAATGATTATTCAGTGACTTATATTTCACCATCTAGTAATCAGCTAATCCTTTGTTCATTTAAGTTCTTTTTCACAGCTTTAATTTTCATAACTGGCAAGTGACATGACCTTTAAACTTATTTCAGATGCTTGAAATTAAAGAAAAAATTGAGCCAATATTAAAAGTTGTGAAAGAAGACAAAATACCTTCGAAAGAATTTGGAAATTATATTAAATTAAGATATCAGCTTTTGACGTAGTAAGTATTTCTCTCAAAAGTTTTAGAAATTAACGTAGATTTTTTTACTTTTTCTTTTTTTTTTTTTTTTTTTTTTTTTTTTTTTTTTTGTCAATCAGTTATTATAAGTAAATTATTGCTTTAGTGGAACTTTAATTTACATTTAACGAAATCCTAAGAATTTTTAGTCGTTTCTGCTAACTAGACTTATCTGATGTAATCTTATTTTATCAGGTGTTTAAAAATTCCAGAGCTATTAATGCAGTGTCTGATTAATAATTTAAGTAATTATTAAATTTTTAAAAAAAGAAGTTCCTCGCTATATTCAATAACTGAATGAAGATTTTAAAATTAAACCTATGTAGTAATTGGAATGACAGTTGGGTAATTATTTTAAAAATACTGTCAATTTTTTTAATTTTTACAAAATAGCTTAGATTCAAAATTATTTTCCAATTTAAAATCTAAACTAAGTGTATATGAAAAGAGTATTGTATTTAAAAACATATTTTGATACTATTGTGCATATATTTTCTTTTGTTGTCTAGTTACTGTATGAACATTAGCTTTTATACTATGCTAAAGTGCCGAGGATCTGTTATTTCTAATCACCCCGTTTTACAAAGGATAAAAACATACAAAAAGGTAAAAGTTTTATAATGTTAAAATATTTTAATATCCATGCATACCATGATTTTCTTAAGCAATTCAATTCAAGCTTTTTATATCAGATATAAACTTTTTCTATATTATGACATTTCATTCATCTCTTATAAGACAAAAGTAGATAGTTGCAGGCTTTCTTTTCAGTATTATATTCAGATTATAAGAAAATTAAACATTTTCAGATTATAATGAAATTAAACATTCTAACTCTTCTTCATTACTATAAATTCTTAGTTCTTAAGACATTTTAAAACTATGAAAACAAAGTGAGACTTAAATAAGTTTTAAGAAACTGCATTTCTGAAATTGTTAGAAAATGTGTTAAAAATTTCAATAATTGTTATTGCAAGGATTAAATGCAATTAAAATGTCATCAAATTTATTGAATCAAAGTGAAGCCTGACTAGGGGGGGGGGGGGGGGCTCCATGGCACACGCTGTGCCATTGAGATTTTGAAGGGTAATTTTTCATTGGGGAGTTTTTTGCTTTTGGGATCTTTTTGGTATTTGGAGTGGTGAGCAATTTCCCTTTGGGGGGGGGGGGGACACTGAACCCCTGCCTTCTCTGTCAAGATTTAACAAAGAAAGGCAGACGCATCCTGAAAATTGTATTATAGTGTTAGTGTTATTTATTCATTATTATTATTTTAACTTTAAAGACCTTTTAGTTATTGTGATAAAATGAAAATAAGTTGAATAACAGTTACTTTCCTTTCTGTGTGTCATCATATGGTTACTGATACAATATTTCCTTTTTTTAAAACTTGTAATATTGTATTAAAAATTAAGCTGTCATCCAAGGCTTTCCGTTATAAATATCATTTGAGTTTTAATAATATAAATTATCATTCATTATATTTCTTTTCTTCATTTTTATAGCTAATAGATCAACTATCTCCAATAGAAGATAAAATTAAAGATGATGTGGATAATATTTTAGAGAATCTCTCGGAACATGAAGGCATTTGTTTGAACCTCAATTCGAATAACACAGATGTTACTTCAAAAGGGGAAAGGTAGGCTTTAATTTTATGATTGCAATGTAGCTATTTAAGTGCTTCAAGTTGCATACCCTATATTAAAAAGACAAAAATAATCTTAATAACTGTTAGCTGTTTTCTGTTTGAATTGTTCTAACTTTTATTGAATGATTTGAAAAACCATATCATTTCAAAAATGATTTGTAGAAATGCAGAAAATTTCAATACTATATTTCTTGGTTTTTCTGAAATTTAATAAAATTAATCTTGTCCCCTTCCCCCTCTGAGTATACTGTAGTTATGGAACTGCTCTAAGTCTTACAAAATGTCTAACATTATTCAACAACACTTTTATATTTTTCTCTTTCTTCTTTTGCCTTTAGCATTACTGAGAATGAACCAAAGGATTCAATTGTAAAACAGAAGAAAAAAGTAAGCTCTCTTTTTGTTTAAAATATTACAATCTTCCCTCTCACTCTTAAATAATTGTGTACTATGTGTACTTTTAATGTTATTTAAACTCTGAGCATTGTTCTGTTATTTTCATTGAAAAAACTTTTTCAGAAAACCAAATCGAAACAGAAGACTACTAAAGATGAGCAAGAAATTATATCTCTTTATCTGGATGCAAAAGAAAAGGAACAAACAGAAAAACAGCAACCAGTTTCTTCTGACCATGACATGTAAGAATATTTTCTTTAAAATTCAACTTTTTTTTGAAAACTTAGATCTTAGCTAAAGTGGAAATTATTTCTTTTCCAGTTTATGATGTCTAGTTAGTAAAATTAAAACTTAACCCATTAATGCCTGACATTTTTTTTCCAAAGATATTTTGTATACTGATTACAAACAGTGTTTAATGGACAGGAAAAATAATTAAAAAAATATTATGTAAAAAATAATTTTTTATTAAGGAAAGAAAAGTTGTCCCTTAAAAGTTACGATAGACCTCAGAGGGTACATACTTTTTTCACTAAATTTTTTTTCTGCCTACGATTTAAAAGATTTATGCCCGAAAACCAAACTCTAAGAAAAATAATTTCAGCCTCAACCCCCTACAATCAGCACAAATATGTTATGTGTTTATATCAACTAAGTAAGTTGAAGTGCTAGCTTAGTTTGTTTACATTACTCATTTATAAGTTTTTTGTTTCCTTTTCCATCTGCAGAATAAAAGTGAATGATGACCCATATGTGTCACATTTGGCTGTGAGATAACATTTATAATCAGTCCATATCTGTTCTGCCCATTCTAAAAGTGTCAAATGTACTTTAAAAAAAAGTCAAAATATTGGTTTTATTTCTTTTGTATTTCATGAAATTTTATTAATGTTTAGGGAAGAAGAAAAAGAAATAATGTCTGCTGAAAACATAGAAGATGGAAAAAGAATGATAACTTATCAGGTATGCATTAATATATATATATGTAAAATATCAGAATTGTAAGAAGAAGGATGAAGAGACCACACCATATATATATATGTATGTATGTATCAGTAGCGAGGCGTCACTTCAAGCGTCAGTCATCGCTAACTTTCAGGTCCCTAAAGAAATATACCAGACCCAGTGTTTGCGCTGAACTAATTGCTACCTGGGTCCCATGGACCCATTAATGAAAAAAAAAGTGGGTCCTTTGATGAAAAAATTGAGTCCCGAAATATTTGAATAAAATAACATTATTATTAAAATACAAATGTTGTAAATGCATTGCATCTATGTTTCCTTAGAATAAAATTTACTAATTGTGTGCATACTTTTGAATGGAAAACAAGTGAACTTGGTTAATGATTAAAGTATACTTAGAAAGGAGTTGTTCTTTTAGTTTTTGAGATCAATATTAATTCAATTCAATTAGTGACTAAAATTTGTTTTGGTAGCTCTTTGGCAAGCCAGTATACTGTCCTCATTTCTTTATCAATTTGCTTTTCTATTGCCACTTCCGAACTTTTCTTGAAAAAGGATTGTTGTTTAATGATATTTACGGCAGGGATGCACACAACCTTTTTGAAACACCAGGCTACAAAAGATTGATTGTGTTCAGGGTCACTTCAGAAGGGGTGAGGACACGGCCTATTTTGCACTCCATTTTTAGATAATATATATAAAATTGTACAATATGTTCCTTATTTTTACACTCTTTGCAAAAAATAAAGAAATAAAACTTACTAAAAAATAAATGAAATTTAAAATTAGCAGGTATAATTTAACTGTCAGTATTATTTTTTTTAACTAGACTCAGCGAACTAATATTAGTTTAAACATGTTTAAAATTTATCTGAAAATGCACAATAATCCATTAATTTCAAGTATTAAATTGACGAATTTTCAGCAAAATTTGATACATAAAAAAAACCATTGATGCTACAATGAGATAGCTTAGATTGCACCTTTAATTTTTTTTAACATTGGGCTTAATATTAGTCGTATTAAGACACAAAATAAAGAGGTTTTTAATTGAATGTCTGGTATTGGACATGTTTGAATTCATGACATCAATGTAATACAAGTTGTAAGTACTGTCAAACACAGTGGCACAAGAAACTGTATTCAAAGAAGCAAGTTTTTCTAGCAATGAATAAAGACAATGATAAATCCATGATTTTAATCTTCTGCTATTTTTTAAGATTTAAAATCAGCATTTGATTTTGTGTAAAGGTTAAAAAAAAGAAATTCTTTGTGGCTAGAAAGGCAATTATGTCTTCAGAATGTTTTTAATTACGTTGATTAGTTTATTGAAAACATCTGTAAACAAATCATATGGAATGATAAAGTAAAACATGTAAAGCAAAACGAAACTAAATATTCTGTGGAGGAATATATAGTTAAATTTCAAGCAGAAAATATGTTTCAAACGCCTTTTTATTTCGGGCGGGGGCGGGGGGGGGGAATGAGACCAAGGGGGAAAATATCACTGTATTTTAGCTCTGTAGGGTTTGCACTAGCGGCTATTTAGGAAATTTTCTGAAAAATAACTAACCAGAAACAGATGCTTAAAGATTGCTGCCCAATCAGTAAAAATGTGCCAAAATTAACTAAGCCTATTTTCCAGGTGCTAACGAAAAACGGACAAAAAAGATCTAAAATATTACGAAAATTTCGTACTTGTGTGATGTTTACTATTCAATACCAAGAAAAGAATGGGAGGACAATGGGACAACATGTGCAATGCCATGGCTTTTAAGAATAGGGCAGGGAGTGATTGACATCTCTAAGTCACAGCTGTGTCCGACCCGGTTCTTAGAACTAGGATTGCCTGGCAACACAATAGGGGGTCATTGAGTTAGCTGATAAGACTGGGTTTCTTTTATTCTTTCCTCTCTTTTCATGATTGTAAAAGTTCAATTATATACAGCATGAAATCAGCTCCAGTTTTCAGGAGTTTTCCGATTCACGGGTCCGAAATAACTTTTTGATCGATTTTTTTTTCTCCTGGCATAAACTATTATTTTTGGGTCCCAGGGACCCGAAACTGCGTGAATGTTGCGTCCGTTCTACGAGAATTTGAGTAAAAAACCCGCTATAGCGGGTAAACGCGAACCCTGCCAGACCATATGTTTCGCTCAGGGGTGTTTGTGATAAGAAATTCTGAAAATTTTGGGCTGCCGTTTCCGAAATTTAATTTTTCAGTTTTCGAAAATTTTATTTCCGTTAAAGTAGGAAATTCTCCTCACACAATAAATGAAGTATACTTTAAAATGATAAAAATCATTCATGTTGTTTTTATGAGTTTTAAAACTAAATATTAAAAAATTTAACTAACCTGGTAAAAATCTTGGTTCACAGATGCTTCTTTTTCAACTTGAAAAGTTCAAGCTTGCTGAAATGCAAAGCTCAAACGGCAACGAGCACTACTTTTTATGAAAAACATTTATTATTGAAACTAAAAAGAGAGAGTAAAAAAACAAAACCACGCACACATATATTCGTTTTTGAAAGTTCGATGAAGTTCCAAAACACAAAAGGTAACAGTGTTTTCCTCATGCAAAACTACTGTTGCAAACAATATTGTCTTCGACCCGTCGGACTCATATTGGCGCCATCGTACGATAACAATATTTTTCTAACCGCAACCCCTTTTTTTGAAAAATGTGACGCACCGAATTGAAAAAAAATATATAAAAGAATGAACGAAACAGGAGAAAAACTACCCCTCCCCATCCAACCCCCACGATCCGCCAAAACTGAGAGTTGCCAGTAAAACAAAATTTCCGCGGGTCATCGCCGATGAGTCGTACTACATCTAAGGGAAGCTGTGAAATAATCTGATTGGCTGAAATGGCTGACAAGCGTAAAAACTTCCGCGCGCACACACAAAACCGATGCGGTGTCTTTAGCGATGAGTGAAGGTCACGCCTAATCGTTTACTCAACAGATGGCACCACTAAAATAAAATTATTTGGAGTATTAAATGATCCGAAAAAATAATCTGAAAATAAAATTTTAAAAACTTTAATTCTTCCAGTGCAAAACGAGGTTTACCTTCAGGTCATCGGCGAATCGTTTGATGACTTGAGGCCTCGCTACTGGTATGTATGTATATATATATATATACACACACACTGTCGGCCCCGCTTAAACAAATATTAGATTAAGCGAGGAACTTTAACATTGAGTCTATGGCATCGGTTCCAGAATTTTATTCATATAAGCAGGGTATTCGTTTATCCGTTACATGATTAAGCGGGGACGACAGTATATATATATATATATATATATATATATAGTATTTCGTGGAATTTATTTCAATATGATTGATACCACTCTTTTTTTCATTATGATTTACTTTTTTAACCCTTTTCATTTCTTCTATTACAGATTGCAAAGAATAAAGGTCTTGTCGCTCATCGTAAGAAGGAGTATCGCAATCCCAGAGTCAAGCACAGAATGAAGTTCAGGAAAGCCAAGATAAGAAGAAAAGGACAGGTAACTTTTTGTTTTGCTAACTTATTTTTTTAATTTGTGGCATTGAGAAAATTTAGGGAAAGTTATTTAGTAGTAACAGATGTGCAACCGTATGGACACACAGGGGTGATTGTGAGTTCATAAAAAAATACCTGAAAGTTTTAAAGAAAAGGTGGGGGGGGGGGAGATGGAGTGTTTTTTTAAAACCAAGGCCCCTATTACTAAGCACACCTAGTAATAATTAATTTCCTTTCATAAACTAACAGATTTCATATATTCAAATAGTTTTTAGTCAAAATATTGTACATGCATTTAATTAAATTGTAAATGAGTAATAAAGTTACTTTTGAGCTGGTGATGAGCAATTATCTTCAAAAAAATATTTTAAGGCGAAAGCAAAAGTCTAACAGAATTGCTATTTGTTGTGCGAAAGCATTTATAAAGCAATGAAAGTTGCATTTGTTACATTTCATTTATTTGTCTCCTAACTAAGGGGAATAAGCATCAAAAGTGAGAAAAATGCGATTCTCATATCGAATGCAAATAAGGTAATTTAGTAAGGTAAAAAAAACACTTAGAATTTACATCTGAACATTTCTATTTGATGAATATTATTAATAATTATCGGCATAATCATCGAAAATTCGAAAAAGAAAAAAAATCCGGAGGTGGGAAGATAAAAGCATAATTAAAAATATTTTACTTCCGGTATTTTCGAATATGAAAATACCGGAATCTATCATGAAAATACCGGAAATCCGGTAAAATACCGGAAATCCGGTAAAATACCGGAACACAATCACCCCTGTGGACACATTAAGCTTCTTCCTCATGCTGGAGGACCTAGACATGACAAACATGTTTTGAAAATAAATCACTGGAGCAGTATAAATTTGAAAATCTTTGAGCAAAACTCAAGGTGTAAAAATGATAAGAATTTATATGTAACCTTGCAGTTATTCTCTATAGTAAAAAGACAATACAGTAGGCTCAAATCTGAAGTTAAAACTTGCAAAATCCGGAAAATTCTTAGCAATTAAAATTTTTAAGCTGTTGGTATAACAGAGGTTTATGAACCTTTTACTTCCTTATACAAAGAAGAGTAAATATTATCTTCACTCAAATTTCAGCATTGTTTTTCATTTAATTATCTCGAAACAAATTTTGACCAGTTTTTTTCATCATGTCTTAATGTATTTATGGGTCATTCCACGTCAAATCGCCTAAGGCTATGTGCCGTCATGTCTCGGATTTTGTTCAATATTTTTTTACGGATAGATACCTATGAGATAAACTCAAATTATTTTTTTTAGATTTTTTGAATAAAAATTTAGGGTTGTAGAATTTTTTGAAATTTTGATTTTTTCAGAATTTTTGCTTTTTTATTTTTGGTATGCATTTTGAAAAAGCTCTATAACTTCCTCATTTTTCATTCAATTAAGCCAGTTTACGTATCATTTTAAAGCTAATTATTTTCTCCTTCAATATTAGTGACAAAAATGAGATTGTGAAAAATAGAATTTTGCCAATGGTCGTCTGAAGTCAGATTTTGTGTTTTTTCAATTGGTATGTTCAATAGGTCATATCTCCGGAGTACCAACTCAGAACTGCCCAATTTTTTTTTTCAGTAATGACAACATCATATACTTTTTATGTATAAAAAATTAGGAGGGTGTTTTTCGTTGTTTTGGAATAAAAAATTCAAGCGTGTTTTTTCAGTTGATATGATCAATAGGTCATATCTCCGGACTACCAACTAAGAACTGCACGCCACTTTTTTTCTGTTATGACAACATCATACCCTTTTTATGTATAAAAAATTGGGAGGGTGCTTTTTGTAGTTTTGGAATAAAAAAATCAAACGTGTTTTTTTCAGTTGGTATGATCAATAGGTCATATCTCCGGATTACCAGTTAACAACTGCGCCAATTTTTTTTTCTATAATGAAAACATCATAATGTTTTTTATGATCAAGATATTAGAAGGTTGTTTTTTGTTGTTCTGAAATTTAAAAAATATATTGAATTTTTGAAACAAATTTCTTTGAAAATCAAGTTTTCGACAAGTTTAAAAACCCGGAAAATAAAAAAAAAAAAAAAAAAAAACTATGCTATCACAAGAAAGACCACGACATGGCAGCTGAATGGCATTTCTTTGCCACGAGTCATGGCAAGAATGCATGCGATGGAGTAGGGGGCACAATAAAACGGCTTGCAATAAGAGCAAGTCTTCAAAGAACTCTCGAAGGACAGATTTTAAATGCACATGATCTATTTCAATTTGCCTCTCAAAACATAAAGGGGATACAGATGTTTTTCGTTACAGCAGTGGAAGTGGTTGCACATGAAGATTTTTTAAAGCAAAGATATGAAAGAGCCTTAATAATAGTAGACAGCAGAGAGAATTACTTCTTCAAGCCATTAGACACGAAGGGTATATTAGTGAAGAAGGTTTCTGTGTTTGAAAAACTTTTTGTTGCCACTGTCGGAACATCGTAGAATTGTTATTCATGAATTTTTTATGCTTTCATTTGATAACAAATTATAAAATGTTACGTAGATTTCAGAATAATGGAAACCAAATATAAATTTTTTCCAACCACCAAGATCTCGCAAGTCTTTCTTTGTCAAACTATGAATGAAAGTATATTTAAAGACATTTCAGTTTACTTTATCGTAATTCCTATCGGTTGATGGAGTGGCTAGCAAATAATTACTGAAGAGTAAAATAATTCTGCAGCGACTTTTCACTACCAAAGCATGCAAGCAATAGAACAATATAAAACTACCATCAAGTATTTGAATGTAATAAATAGGATACATTTTCACCTGCTTGTGACGTGTGATGCTGAGTGAATCTCAAATTTAAGTTTCAAAAGTTGATTTTAAAGTAAAGTTTTTTGAAAAAAAAACATGTTATATTTTTATTTCAAAATAACAAAAAAACTTCGTTCTAATTTCTTGATCATGAAAACATCATGATGTTTTCATTATGGAGGAAAAAAATGGCGCAGTTGTTAACTGGTTTTCCGGAGATATGACCTATTGATCATACCAACTGAAAAAACACGTTTTTTTTATTCAAATACTACAAAAAGCACCCTCCCAATTTTTTATACATAAAAAGGGTATGATGTTGTCATAACAGAAAAAAAATGGCGTGCAGTTCTTAGTTGGTAGTCCGGAGATATGACCTATTAATCATACCAACTGAAAAAACACACTTGAATTTTTTATTCCAAAACAACAAAAAACACCCTCGTAATTTTTTATACATAAAAAGTATATGATGTTGTCATCACTGAAAAAAAAAAATTGGGCAGTTCTTAGTTGGTACTCCGGAGATATGACCTATTGAACATACCAATCGAAAAAACACAAAATCTGACTTCAGACAACCATTGGCAAAATTCTATTTTTTACAATCTCATTTTTGTCACTAATATTGAAGGAGAAAATAATTAGCTTTAAAATGATACTTAAACTGGCTTAATTGAATGAAAAATGAGGAAGTTATAGAGCTTTTTCAAAATGCATACCAAAAATAAAAAAGCAAAAATTCTAAAAAAATCAAAATTTCAAAAAATTCTACAACCCTTAATTTTTATTCAAAAAATCTAAAAAAATTAATTTGAGTTTATCTCATAGGTATCTATCCGTAAAAAAATATTGAACATAATCCGAGACATGACGGCACGGCCGACTATTTAAATTAGGCGATTTGACGTGGAATGAGCCTTATGTGAGTTGACTTATAGGCTATCAAAGAATATATTTTGACTGTTCACAAATCAATATTGACAAACTTCATTGCAATGTCTGTGTCTACATGGGTGCATATGTATGTACCTCACACAACACACACAAAAAAAAAATTGGTGATAGAAGGGTTAAAAATTCAAATATATGATTCCTACAAGGTTGATTTGAGCGCTTCCCATTTTGATTGCCTTCAGATGTTTTGACATTGCTGTTTTGTAAATTGCATTTGATACAAAATGGCCTAGAAATTAACATTGATTTTGCGACAAATCAATGTTAATTTCTAGGCCATTTTGTATCAAATAATTATCTCCAAAGCCATCTGTACTGTATCCATTTCCCCCTTCTTGACAAGTATTATTGACTCTGATTTCTTAATACCTTTTTATTACTTTATTGTTTAAAGTAAAGAAGGTTTTAAAAAATATTTCAATTATCAGATTTTAATGCAAATTATTTTTATTTATTCTTTTTGTCCCTTGGATTTTCGGGACTGTACTGCATTTAGATGTTCTTTATAACAAAAAAAACTTTGAATATTTGTTGATTTTAGAGTTAAAATGGCAAGCCTCATCATTCTCACCATATTAATAAAGATTTTAGAAAAAGTGACTGGATTACCAAAATGAAAATAAGATTCGATATTTTTTGATTAACATTGAAAAGAACTTACTTTTTTTGACTTGCACCTTGTAGAATAGTTCCATCAACTTTTTAAAATAAGTACCTTTATCATGCTTAAACTCTAAAATTTGACTCTTGCAATCGAGTTGTGTTTGGAAGGAAATACACTAGGTGGCCAAAAGTATCCGGACACTTTCAAAAATTCACATTTTTACATATAGCTCGAGAAGTAAGTGATCAATTGTTCTTTAATTTTAGTCAGAAAAAATATAGACTTCACAGAACATTTCCAAGTTGAAATTAAATTACCTTTGCATTTGGGGGACGACAAGAAGGGGGTTGAAAGAAAAACCACTTTTTGACCATAACTCTTCGAAAATAGCTCGGAATAAGCTATCAATTTCAGTAATTAATTAGCATACTATGTATAATTACTGCACAAATTTTTATGAACGTACCACTCTTACTTCTGAAGATATGAAACATTTTTGAAAAAACGGCAATTTTATTTGAAGGGTTTTTGCTCATAACACGCAGAGTTTTTGATCAAACCTTATCACAACTTCAGGAAAGATGACAAAATACAAGAGAAAGAACATACTAAAACGGTAAATAAAAATATTAAAAATTCGATGAGATATGAACGTTAAAAGGAAATAATTTTTCACGGCGCATGCGCGAACGACAGAAATTTATAACTACAAAAATATTGTAGCCTGATTTATACTGCATCTTATAAAAAAAGTTTCAGTTGAATATCATGAAAAATGAAAAAGATATCAGCGATCTAGTGAGCTGTATTTCATTCATTCGCAGACAATACATAAATAGTAAGGGGTTTTCCACAAATAGTGTGGTGACAATCGATCATTTTTTTTCAATGTTAAATTGCATACAGTTTGAAAATTTATATTCGGCATTGTCGTCACATTTCGTCTGTTCGGCCAAAAAGACCTTATACGTAGGTTTCCAAAAGTATCCGGATACCCTCTGAAAAGTTGGTTTTGAACGACGACGCAATAACCTTTCATTTAAAAATAGCTCTTTGTGGACAGACCCTCACTATTTATGTATTGTCTGCGAATGAATGAAATACAGCTCACTAGATCGCTGATATCTTTTTCATTTTTCATGATATTCAACTGGAACTTTTTTTTATAAGATGCAGTATAAATCAGGCTACAATATTTTTGTAATTATAAATTTCTGTCGTTCGCGCATGCGCCGTGAAAAAGTATTTCCTTTTAACGTTCATATCTCATCGAATTTTTAATATTTTTATTTACCGTTTTAGTATGTTCTTTCTCTTGTATTTTGTCATCTTTCCTGAAGTTGTGATAAGGTTTGATCAAAAACTCTGCGTGTTATGAGCAAAAACCCTTCAAATAAAATTGCCGTTTTTTCAAAAATGTTTCATATCTTCAGAAGTAAGAGTGGTACGTTCATAAAATTTTTTACAGTAATTATACATAGTATGCTAATTAATTACTGAAATTGATAGCTTATTCCGAGCTATTTTCGAAGAGTTATGGTCAAAAAGCGGTTTTTCTTTCAACCCCCTTCTTGTCGTCCCCCAAATGCAAGGGTAATTTAATTTCAACTTGGAAATGTTTGGTGAAGCCTATATTTTGTATGACTAAAGTTAAAGAACAATTGATCACTTATTTCTCGAGCTATATGTAAAAATGTGAATTTTTGAAAGTGTCCGGATACTTTTGGCCACCTAGTGTATGTCAGATAAAGATTTTTTTTTTTTTTTTTTTGCAATAACTTTTTTGTCGACTGGTCTTAAAATTGGGGAGTTATGTAGTTTGTAAGAGTTAACTTGCATACAATTTATTCTTAGCATAAGAAAGGACAATCCTCGTACACCAGCTCAATTATACAAGAATCAATCCTATGCAGGGGCTAAATTTAGCAAATTGAACTC
The DNA here is from genome assembly GCA_038373865.1 of Uloborus plumipes. Classification (NCBI taxonomy): domain Eukaryota; kingdom Metazoa; phylum Arthropoda; class Arachnida; order Araneae; family Uloboridae; genus Uloborus; species Uloborus plumipes. The sequence goes on from JAXGGA010007176.1 coordinate 36,147, forward strand.
AGTTTCACTGAATGATAATACGGATATGCACACATATGAAAATTTAATGAGAAGGAACATGCAGCATTTGAAAATTGCATTACCCTTTTCAAATTTTCCAAACTTTCAGACAAAACTTTTTTGTTGATCACCTTTGTGATCTTCTCCTTGGGCTGTGATATCATATCTTTGTTAAATAATATAATTTAGGTAGCAAGCTTTTCACAAAAGAAATAACCATCTCTTTTGCTTACACTTTACTGATTAAATGTTGTAAAGACTTGACTTTAACTTAACCGATTGATGTTAAAAATCTATTAGCAGACATTTGTTTTATGTCATGAGAATTTAATAAGTATTTATTAAAGTTTATTAAACAAAACATATACATCAAGAAATTGTTTTTCAGGTCAGAGAAGTTGTGAGAGAAATGAGACGCTATGAAGGAGAGCCAACTGGAATATCTGCACATGTTGTAAAAAGTATAAAGTTAAAATAAAACACGACTTGAAATTTTGTTTTGCATATTAAATTTGATATCTATGAAAAGGGGTCAAACTTTGTTAAAAGACCTTGATATTAAAAAAAGTCAGACTAATCGTAATCAGAAAAAGGTTTTAATATACTGGGAGGAGGGGGTTTGAAAATAAAGTGTGAACTTACTTCTTAGAAGGTTTTTGAACTAAATTAGTTCATAAACGAATGTTTCATGAAGTATGCGCTTATTAGTGTCAAATTTAAAATAAAAGATTGACTAAAATATTAAATTGTAGAGATAAATTTATTTGAATTTTACTTTTTACAAATATACTATACAATTTTAAAGAGCTTTGCAATATTTATACAGCTTTGAATAAATAAACATCTCACATTTTAACAGTTAAAATTGCATATGTACATTACATTATTCTTTTTCTTCATCACTGTCATCATCATTTATCACCATGTATGTTCTTTCTTCATGTAGACTTTTTGCATAATTTATTTGCATTGCCACCTAAAATAAGCAAGAGAATTTAATTAAGTTTCAAGATCGTTTTGGTGTTTTACAAAAAAAAGTTTGAATTGATTTCTCCAACTAACTTTTGGATCCGGACTATTTGTATAGAAGTTTTCCTTTTAAGACGGGCGATACAACTGTTGAACCGTAGATCCCTTTTCCTCTGGAAACAGGAAGGTGCAACTGCAACCACTTACGTTATATGACTTCACAGTTCAAATACAAAGCCGTAATCCCCCAGTAAGGGGATATAAAATCTTTAAAAAATCGCCTGTTCCAAGGGGTAGAAGCGAAGATTTCAACCCCGTCCTCAAAGGGAAAAAAACTTGTGGTACAGTATGTGTACCACCCGGTTCTGAAAGGTTAATCTTCATGAAACACTGAACTGCAAAATTTTTCATCATCAATGCAGGTTGTAGGGTAAAAAATAAATAAAATAAAATAACCTACTACAAAAATAATTGAAGAATAACAAACTTTCTTAAAAGTTTTAACTTTTTTCACCAAAATGTTTAGAAATAAGATGAAACTTTATATTTCATGTGCCTTTTATCTCCATGTCAATAATTTATTGTAATTAAATAGCTTTGGCATTTATGTTAATATGCTGGAACAGTTTTCCCTTCTAAATTGAAGAATTTACATGTGTAGTAAGCAATGTGACTGTGGAGATATAAGATTTCAAACATTGTTGAAAAACACTTTCAAAAATTATGAAGACAAATATGTTATATGTAACATCAATATTAATTCAACATTGAAACCCTGTCATAACAAACTTCAAGGGACCGTAAATTCTTTATGTTGCAATGTAATTCAAGCAACCACTAGACAAGGTGACTGGTATTCTCTTCTGATTTTTTCTGGCCCTGGGTTTGAATCCCGACTCAGGCTTGGATGTACTTTCTGTTCTTGCCCTTTCTTTGCGTGTTATGAATGGCTGCCTACCCTGTAAACGGGTTTTATGCCGTGTGTTGAGCTAAATCGGACTTCCACCTTAGTGGTGCTCGTAAAAAGGAAGCTGTACCTATTCCACCTTAAATAGGGTAGATGTATCTACTCATGCTGGAAAACCTGAAGGGTATGATTAACAACAACAAAAGGGAGTACTAAAGCAAGATATGTGCATACCTTTCGTGCAACATCATCTGCATCGCATCTCACTTGTGGCTTTTTGTAAACTGCTTCAGTTGAAAGGGTTCTGGAATGCCTCCTTGCCTGCTCGTTGGGCACAATCACAGATCCCTGGGAATTATCTGCTTTCATGACCAACTGCAAATAGTGTCTCACGTCCCCAACAACTCCAGCCTCAGAGAAAGTATAACAGCATTTATATAAATCGGCAAAAGGGACAGTCAGGACTATGTTGCTCGAAGGCGGGGAGCCACTACTCAGGAAATAAATTTGTTCACTTGAGATAAGCGCATGCAAATCTTCTGACCCGGATCGTATCTGTTCTTTAGCAATGAATCTGGAAAAAATAATTCAAAGACGTCATCATCAAAAGGAAACAATTTTATTCAGCCTCCACTTGACAAAAACAGTACATTTTTTGCATAACTTCGTGCAAAATGCACAAATAGTGGAACTCTTATTTTTTTTAACCTTAATATTCTCTATGTCATGTGTAAAATATTAAAGGAAATGATTCTTTTTTGCCGTTTACAAAAATGAAGTAATGCAATAGTATTTTTTAAAAAAGTTTCATTGATCAAAAGCACAAATCTATATTGCACCACATAAAATTTGTTTGGATGCAGAGCCTCTTAGGGAAAAGCTGCTTCATACAGGTCTTCCAAGAGTGGCTACTGTGTACTTCCAAAAAAATCAAGAAAGTGCCTATCAGGAAATTAAATAACAGCTGCATGTCGCAACAACCACATCACCTCCTTGTTTCTGAAAATAGCAATGCCAAGATCAGAACTCCAGACCCATTAACTTAAAACAACGGTGACATTCCATTCCAAATAGTAGAAGATCAATACCAAAGTTTAGGGAGATAATTTTAAAATCATAAGCTTTGCTAATGAACATATTTCAAACCAAAATGTAATTCAAAGCAAATGCTCAAAGTGGAACCCAAAATATTACATTACATTTGATATTTCACACCATAATGTTCATTGCCATCAACAAATACTATCACATTCTCACAAAAATGCAATCTGGAGCAGTGCGCTACAGGTAGTGAAACTACTGTAGTAGCTACATTTTTTAGTAGTTTGTAGTGTAGCGCACTACTTTGGAAAAAAAGTAGCGTAGTGTGTAACGTTATACAAAAATTAGTAGTTTGTAACAATTTCTGGAAACTACTTTTAAATGAAACAAAAAATAAATAAAAGAAAAAGAAAACGAAGGAAAAAATTAGGTTTAATTGACTCTGACTGGTGTGAATCTTGCACAAGTACACCAGCGGATGCGATGAGAAGTAAGATCCATAAAAATGTGAGCTTATCTTTGATACATCATTTTGCTGAAATACATTCTATCTGTTCGATGTCATTGGTTTATTTGACATCATAGTTCTTAAATTCCTTCAAATAATTTTCATGTTCCTAAATATTCCCTGGCAACAGATTAAAAGAAGATTGAAGGTTGAATTCTTTCAATCTTTCTACTTTTGAATTTTTTCTTGTGGCGAATATTCGTAAAAATTGTAAAATAGAAATTAAAAAGGACAAATTTTAGCCAAAAAAAAAAAAAAAATGAAACAAAAAGGAAAAGTAACATAAATTTAAAGAAAATTCATAGTTCTATTCCATATTCAAATGAGTTAATTTATTAATACAGTACGGAACCTTTTATCCGGGAACCAAAATACCGGGAAACCAGAAAACCGGCAACATTTTGTCGATTTTTCCGCCACTTTTTAAAATACGCATTTTCGGCAATTTCTAAAAAATGAAGAGCTTTTTTTTTGTTTTTCTTCTGAAATACCTAAACGAATATGAACGGTTTCTTCATAAATTCCATATAAGTGGCATATAGCTCAGAAATTTTTAATATTGTAATATCTATAAGCACTTCTGGATCGTTTTCTCTTCAGGATGCATTTATTTGTTATAGTAACTTGGGTTTTATAAACAATTGGCAAATATCGCTTCGTAGCGATCCAGAAAACCGGGAAATTCAGTTATCCGGGATAGCTGTGGTCCCAAACATCCTGGATAATTGGTTCTCTACTGTATAAACCACTTTTTGAATTTTTTTGGCCAATCCTCAAACTATATGCATTTTACTCATTTATTTTTAAAGAAGTAGAGACTACAATTCTAAAGTAGTTTGTACTCGCTACATTTTAAGAAAAGCTGTTGTAGTTAACTACATTTATAACAAAGTAGTTGTAGTTCGCTACAAAAGAAATATAGTTTTTCCAACCTTTAAAAGTTACTTAACACAATTACACTATGTTGGAACAGCTTGATGTTAGTTTCCATGTTATTAAATGTAAATTGTATTTCAAACCATTCTAAATAATAATAGATAAATTTCACCTTGAAGCCTAACATTTTAACCAACGAAGTACATAATAACATTGAGCTACATTTGTAAGATATTTTTAACTTTAATCTAGTTTTTGTAACACTATTTCAATTTCTTTTGTGACACATTAAAAAGAAAATTTACTTCATGCAGATTTCAAGGAATGCTAAGTCTTTAAATAAATATAGGATAACAGAGCAATGAAAAATTAAATGGCCACTCACAGTTCAGTATAATCTTGGTTATTTAAGGTGTACAGAAACTCCTGTCCCAAACCTTGCTGAAATGAATATCTGGGTAATAAGCCTCCAGGTCCCACGCATATTCTAGGAGGCCTTGTTCGACACACTACTGTGTCACTGTTGCCCTTGCTCGTGTCTCTTACTGCACTTGCTGCTCCTGATGCAAAGTCAAGAAAGCCTACAGCAGGTTTGGCGACTGTTCCAACAATCCCTTTACCTAACCCTGAGAAAAATCCCTAAAGAAAAGAAAAAAATAATGGGAATATAGTCATTTTTTTAACTTTCAACAATTTGGTAAGTTAGCTTTAGAAATATTTTTACTAAGAGAAGTTTTAAGAATGTTGAAATAAATGGATTAATGAAATCTGTGACAAACTTTAAGAAAATTTGAGAATCTCAAGAATACGAATATACAGTATAACCTCGATTTAACGATTGCCTATGGACTGTAAAAAATTATCGTTAAATCGAGGATATCGTTAAATCGAGAAAGCATACTTATAAGTCAAACGGATTAAACTATTGATAATTAAGTGAATGCTTAAACATACATCTTTGTTAAGAAAATTACACTTTTTTCGACCTCATTTTTCTCGACTGATCACTCTCCTCTCAAGGTGCAAAAAAATTGTGTTTGGAATGCTAGAAGTTTGAACGTTACTGAAGGATGAATCTTTTTACTATTGGAACATGAGGTCTCATGCTGTTGCAAGTAAAATAGTTAGAAAAATATTTTAAACATGTACTACTGTATTTTTGACGAGAGATAATTTGGCCCTGCCCGATATCATCGTTAAATCGAGGAAAGCTATCGTTAAATTGAGGAAGTTTTAACATTAAATTCAAAGCATATGAGTCGGGACCAATGAAATGTATCGTTAAATTGGGGAAATCGTTAAATCGAAGTTATACTGTAGTTGGCTTGGTGAGAAATAAATAAGTGAGAAAATTAAGTTACAGATAAATGTGTTAAAAGATTTATTTATGATTCTTAGATTTATTTGAACAATAAAAATTTAAAACATTATAAGTAGCTCAAAGTGCAGTCCCGAAACAGTGCAACGTTTTTATCTTCCGCTTGAGAATTATTAGTAAATTAAATTTGCGTGAACAGTAACATGGTCAAGATTTTCACATCAAAAATTCCTTAATTTTACGGAATGAAAAGAACATTTTAAATTAAATAAAACAAAAAGCGAAAAAGAAGAATTTCTATGGTTTGATGTACAAGTATAAAAGGAGGGCCATGGTTGAACTGGTCTCAATTTTAACACTATTAATGTTTTTAATTTAAATTTATGACCAACAAATAGCACCTATATTCCTACAAATAGGGCAGTGGTTCTCAACCTTTTTACAGCTAACGCCCCTTTGCGAACGGAAGTGAAACTGAAAAAGGGGGAGGAGGTAAGGGAGTTTTTTTTGACCGGTTTAACTCTATGATTTTGCCCAAATAGTGAATTGAAAATATCTATAGAGTAAAAAAACCTATGCTTAAAATTTTTTTTATACTTTATAATAAAAAACTTTCAAAAAAGCGGAGCAATTTTTTAGCTCCAAAAACCTGCGTCAAAGAATCAACCAAGAGCCTAGAATGGTTTCATTAAATGAGTGACGCATTTTGAATGTAATTAAGAACAAAACTGTTTGAACTAAAAATGCGTTGTTTTCAACATTTTTAATTGAAAACCCATATATTTTGAAAAATAGAACGCGTTCAAATAGTTCCCCCAAACGGTCCAATCCCAAACAGTGTTTCTCTTATTTACTTGCAACTATGCAATACGAATCCCTCCTTTATTACATACGGATATTGCACTTTACTGTGGATGGGCAATAATAAAGTCGGACCGTCGATTTTTTCTCAGGTGGGACAAAGACTTGCAAGTTTTAATTGGAGAAAAAAAATGAAAAAGGTTAAGATTATAAATTTCAAGTTAAGTTCAATTCAGAGAAATTCTTTTTGAATAACAAGGGAAAAAAGCTCCCTTATATATATATATATATATTTTTTTTTTTTTTTTTTCAAAATTGAAGGCAAAATATTGAAAAATAAGGTTAATTTTAGTCATGTTAGGGGGTCAGAGCTCCTTCCGGTGTTCTCTGAAATTGAAGTCTTAAAAAACTAAATTTGAACTATTTTTGTTGATATTGAGGGAATGGTAAAGGTTGGGAAGTTTTGTACTAAATTTTTTTCTCATTGTGCTCTGGTGCTGTTAGAGCAATGCGCTGACGAAACAAAATGTCGGTCAAGTCAGGTGGTTTTTCTCTAGAATTTTTTAGAAACTTCCTTTTAACTTCCTAAAAGCACAATTTTAAATTCTGGTCACGTTTGTTGGTCACGTTTGTTGAAAGAGGAGGCTGGTAGTTCAAGATTCCCTCTCGTAATCATTTTTTAAAATCATTAGGCTGTATTTGAGAATGAACGTTTCAAGAGCTTTCTAACAGAAATTGTAAGCTATGTGTGGTTATATTAGGAAAGGAATTTTGGCTATGTAAGTTAGGTGAGCGGGGAGGGGGATTCAGGACTCTTCCTCTAACAATTTTCCAAATGGAATTTATAAGGACACAATTTCAGGCTATTTTTGACTGTTGCACTATTAAAGTATGGATCGACCATCGGAAACTTTTTGGAAATTGAACTGCTGTTGGCGAATTTAACGCTATCTTTGACATTACATAGCTTGACATTTTTTCTTTAGGAAGGGGGAAGGGAGGGTCAGAAAATTTTCTAAATTAATGGTCGAAAAACGCAATTTTAGGTCCTTGCATGTGATTTCTACAAACAATTTTGTTGCTTCATGGAGAGGGTATGAATCCTATCTTCCCCTTTACCTAGGCTGTGCCACTAATTTATGAGAACGTAAAGAGAAGGATCAGGATTCAGGCTGAGATACCCCAGCAAATTAATTTTAAAGCCATCCTTGGTAAAGTAAGAAAAGAGGATTTCCCCCCACTTCCGCCCAAAACATGCCCTAGCAAACACATTTCAAAATAAACCTATCGCCCCCTTGCCTCCCAAAATACATCCACCGCCCCCCTACGGTCCAAAATATGCTCACCGCCACTCAGCATCTTCCCACCGCCCAGAGGGGGCGGTATCGCCCCCGTTGAGAACCACTACTATAGGGAAATCACATGGTACATTTATATTGAACAAATTTTGTTATTTTTAGCAGTAATGAGTAACTTTCATAAGTTTACAACTTTATTATTTTAAAAAAAATGATTTTTAGGATCAATAAACTGAATCCTCTGTTAAAGTGAGTTCTTGCAGTTCACATAGTTATTTGTTAATTTCTTCATTTTTTGTGATGAAGGAAAAATTTATAACAGCATTTTTTCAGATCATTTTTCATAACGTAGATAACTATACCCTGAACCTGGGGTAGTTTAGTCCAATTCATAAAGTTCCTTAAAAATTAATATAAAAAAAGTAAAAGCGTTGATCAGTAGGGTAGACCGAGGCATGTTTACAAGGATTTTTTTCAGTGAATTTTCTAACTTTTATGTTTCATTTCAGGAAAATTTTGACGTTATGATCTTATGAAACGGTTAATAAAATTTTAGTTTGTGCATTCAGTTTTTACCCTGTTTGAATATTTCAGCGACAAAAAAAAATTTTTAGGTCGAAGTCTCTTGCCTAAACCTGCCCCGTACACGGGGCACGTTTACGCATCAAACGGGGCACATTTTGCACGTTATTAGTGGTACCAAGGGGTGAGGGAAATGAGTAATGAATAAAAATGAAATGTTTCATTCATAACTTAAACATAGAATTATGGGGGTTTCTCCCTAAAATATTTAAAAGATTATATACCGATTTTTTTCCAATGGTTTGTTTTAATATTTCAATTTATTTTTCTACTTACTTTATTTATTCTCACTATTCATTTTATTATTTGTAAACCAGAGTATTAGACTCATTCCTATGAACCCCATGTCCCAAAAAATGTACACAGTGGAAGAATCGCATGATACATATAGTTACAGTTGCTTCGCAGATCTTCAATACAGAATAGTGTTTTGACCTAGTCTCACTTTCAGAACGGCATTTTGCATTATTTTGACATTTGACTTAGTTCTGTTAATTTTTTTAGCATAATGTCTTACTATCTTCTATAAAATAAAGAACATTTATTATGAGCAGAATAGTCTATAAAAGTAAAGCCGAGAAGGCATAAAGTATAAAGACATAACTATGATTGTAAGCTACTAGAAACAAATCTCTTACTCAAATAAATTTTAAATAATGATTTTCAAAACTAAATAGCCTGAAAATACAAAAAAGGTTTAATACAGTACGTCACAAAAAAGATTCAAGGGCACATTTACGCAGTAAGAACTTGCGTAAATGCTGTTAATGCCTATACGTGCCCCGTCCCCTTGTTCAGATTTATTTTTAACATGCAACGAAATTTTGTAAAATTTTTGTTCATACGAGTACTGTTCTAAAACAAGGATAAAGTGCTGCTAATATTCATATATTTGTTTATTTTTATCTATGCATTTTCAGTTCACAATGGGCTTCAATAAGTTCAACACTAAATTTACTCAAGTTGAGTAAAAACATATTATCCTCCCCAAATGCTCAAGCAAAGATCAACGGAAGCTAAAAAAACTTGTGAGAGTACTTTCTAGGGGCCAGCATCAATCTGCCATAACTGGTGACACATCAATCATAACATGTTTCGAGAAAAGGTTAGTAATAATAGTTAGTAAAAATTGTTTCTGCTTTTTTCCCCTTAGGCAAAAATAAAACTTAACATAATGTGTCCATTTATTTGCAATAAACAACTGTTTGAATAACTAGCATACAGTTTCAATGAATACTAATGTATGAATTAAAGCATGTAAAAGCAATATTTGATTATCTATTAAAAGACTTTCAAACTGCAAAAGCACATACCTGAACTCCTTCCTGGACTGCACCTTCATACGTCTGAGTAAATACACTAGTAACACCTCCTAAAATTCCAAATCCTAATCCTTTTAGGCCAGCCATTAAGTGATCGTTTCCAGCTGCTACACTTTGCTGCCTAATTTGTTTTCGCATTTTTTGATGCTTATCATCCATTGCTACCATTCCAAGACCATCAGATAACGTACCAGATATCTTTGCAGCTGAATCAGACAATCCATGAGTAACATTTTTTATGAGCCCGCCAACATTGCCTTCATGGATAAGCTTTGAAATGCCATCTGAAACATCATTCATCAAACCCAGCGGATTACCAAGAAAATCGACAGCACCCAGAATTTTAGCAGCTTGACTTTTCAACTCTTCTTTATAATGATCAACAATATTATGAATCAAAAATTCAGCCGTCTCAAAAGGATGTACTCTTAAATAAGAATCTAACTCAATAGTTGCATCTTCAAATCTTATTAACCTCAGCCCCTTCTTTCTCTTTAGTAGCAGCAAATCGGGTTGGAGATTTACACTAGTAAGGACACTCAGTTTAATTTGTTGTAAGCAAAGCTTTAATGTACTGAAATAGTACCTTTTCTCATATGCCATAGTTTCTGTGAGGCTCTTTTGACTTTGATTATTTTCACTCTCATCCATTTTTTCAACTTCACTTTCAGTGAGGTAAACACCAGCAAACTGGTACAATTTTAACAATAATCTCTCTTCGAGCAAAATTGTTAAATTTTTTACGGTTACAATAAAATGTTTAAATATTTCTGCATTAATAAGGGGAGTTGACATCCTTTGAACAGTAAAATGTAAAGCAGGCAAATGTCTCTGATCATCTGATTTCCCACTTGGAGTGATGTATAATACAACTGGTTTTTCTGCCCCTCTAAGTTGATTATCAATTTGAATTTCTTTTATGCTTCCACAAAGTGTATGAAGACTTGATGCTCTAGTATATTCGACTGTGATGTTATGAAGCCAAACATATATGAGTTCTTCACTAAGATGATTAATCAATGACAAACCTAAGCCTCGAGAAAATTTGAGATTTATTTCAATTTCAATGTTATTAACAGCACCAGAATCCTGATTTAAGCTGTCAAGACTTTGCTGAAAATTATCATTGGATTTGTTCCTATGCTCTTCAACTACTACCCAGTCAGTAGCAGGAGATGATCTAACAGTCATTGCTTGTTTCTGTATATCACTTATTTGGAGAACACGAGTTGGTCCATCAGGAACTACTTTCACTGTCAAAACACCAGACCCACCCCTTAGTTTCATGCGTGAAATTGCTTGCTCCAAGGGAATGCCATTTTCCAAAGTGAAAAAACTCACTGGGAGAGAGGGACCGAGTACCACATCGTTTCCTCTTCGGAGACCTTTGAAACCATCCTTCGCTTGTACATACAAATTTGGATAACCACAGCAAAGGCGACCATCAGCTGTAAACTTCCAAGTTTGAGTGTGCTGTCTTCTCGGGTCCGGTTTTCTCAGCATGAGAGGAATGAATTCTCCAGGCTGAGCTCCAAGTGCCGCAATATCTAAAACGAGCATTCTGCTGTCATTTGACGAATTAGGTTTGTGTGGGTCTCGAGGAGGACTGGAACCTTCATGCTGCAACATCCCCGTGCTAGTCATTCGCCACAATTGAGATCGCTTTCCTGCTTCTCTTTTGTTGATTACCACTTTTGATCCAAAAGGTACATCTAAAACATACTCTTTCTTAGACAGATTATGCGATGGTTCTGTTAGGAAATCATTACTTTCAAATGTACCTGTGAAAATGAGATAAATAAAATTCTCGTAAAATAATTGATTTCCTTCTCTAAATATGTTCATATTATAAGTAGCGGCCGAACCTCCGGGTGCACAGCATGTTATATAAGGAGGTAGAGTGGGCTCATCGAAAGCATAAGGAACAGATGTATTAGGCTTTATAGTAGTTTTTAAACGTTCTTGCTCAACATTTGTTTGGTAATATGTGATAGGAACCTCAGAAAGATTATCTATTCTAAATGGTGGAGGTAATCGATCAGCATCAGTAAAAACTATGAAAAAGGTAGCATTTTGTAACACTATTTCTACCCTTAAGAAATTTGATTTACCCGAACCATCTCTCATATTAATATGAAATGATTTTATATTATCTATGGAAAAACCACCAGACCAATTACAATCCTCAATATCAGGCTGGCGAACACAAAGCAAGTTATCTAAATCAATGCGAGGCCAGTGAAACGGAAGACTTGACTTAGGCATTGCAGAGAGCAAAAACTGTCTATTGTCTTTTGTTGCAAAGTACTGGCAAAATTCTAATTTGTGACTAGTTCTATTGTCGAGCTGATATCTTGGAGATAAAGTTACAATGTAAGTGTTCCCATAACGACCTCTACCAACACGAACATTTATTCCAATATTGTACACCAAATCTGGTCTAGAATCTTTCCTAGTTACATGAAGCCTACGAACTCTAATGCCTTCTTCCATGTCAAATCTAGTACTCCATTGTGGAATGCCATCAAGATGCAAGGATCTTCCAACTCGCATATTGCACAATGAGCTTGCCTCTCTATCAGCAAAAGAAAATAAAAGTGGTGCCATGCATCGTGCAAGCTCGTGTTCTTCAAATTGCCCAGCTGCTTCAATTCCGGTACCTTCTTGTTTAAAAATCAAAGGAAGTCCGGTTTTGTTCACAAGCCAATAGGGAGCAGTGACAAAAAGCTTCAGAGCTCCACCAGGCAACATTGTTATTTTTAGTTTAAGTACAAGTAAACGATCTCTGTTATCATATAATTCAATACGTGAAGGAAAGTGCCGTGATGTAGCCGATAAACTGATATCTTTGCAACGTTTGAAATTCTCCAAGAAAAAATTCAGAATGAACTGTTGACTTACATCAACACTATGCAAAGGTTTCCCTTTTCCAGGCTTTATATAACCAGTTACATTCAGATTTTTCACCGTATAATGAAGTTCATAAGGAAGAAGATTGACGATTTCTAAACATGGTAAAAATATTACTTTGTGAGCAGGTTGAACAACTGCTGGTAGATTAGTAGATAAGTTGTTTTCTTTCTCAGCTGGAAATTTCCTTCTTTTAACACACACTAAATACCTATAAAATTCCTTTGTTTTCTGAACAGAGCTACAAATTTTTATCGTACCTTTAATCTCATCAGGCTTAGTTATGTGTTGCCAAACAATACTGTGATCACAAAAAGCAACTTGTCTATCAACAGGTCGAGCCCATATTTGAGCATGCACAAAAGATAGAGGTATAGGCAATATTTGTTTGGGTACTAAATAAAGAGACAAGCTTCTTACGCCATACTGCATACCAGAATTTTCAAGCTTCAACTCAATAGCATCTTCTTCAAGCTTATTGTAAGCTAACAAAGCTGACTGAACAGTAATAAGCTTTTTAGCTGTACCTTCTAAGGAAACTACACAAACTATTCGCGCAGTTGGTCTTTCAGTATATACAGATGCTGAATGGCTTATTTGAGGATTTGCATGGCGGAAGTATGTACCCACCCTGTCTACTGAGACAGGTGCAGCCGGCAACCATCCATCCACTCTTACTATAATCTGATGGATCTTCATTGCATGAGAATCTTTATGGCGGATCTTTGTCCTCGTCTCAAATGGAACAGGGATGAGATTACCAGCAGGAACTTCAGTCCACTGTAAAGCATACTTGCTGTTTTGTGCTGGAGTGGTTTGAGTTTCCAGGCTCAAAAATTGCTGATCTGCAGAGGTAATTTGGGTAGCAAACCATAATTTACATCCTGTGTCATTTTTTAGAGCAAAAGGTACAAATGGAAGACGTCTTCGGTAACACCCTGGACTATGAATTTCAGTTGCAGTTGAATTTTTATTTTTACTACATATATTTAAATAATCTTCAGTCCAATTAGTCTTAACAGTTTTATATAGCTCAATTAAAGCTGATGTAACATTGAAATTAATTGAATCATCAGATGAAATAGTACAAAAAAGCTTTTTCCCTGGCTTTGATTGAATTGGTAGAATTTTCCATTTTATATTGCATTTCCAAGGCTCAATTACTGGTTCCCACCCTGATAGAGCTCGATTGTAATAATCGGCACTGAAATTAAAATGTCCATTACCTTCCAGAGTAGAAACCAGTTTTTGGGTGAATACTAAGTCTGATAATGTCAATTCAACAACGGGAACATCAGCATCTCTACAATCATCAATAATACATAAGCAGCAAGATGAGATTCGAATTTCAGCTGAATTAAGTTTCACAAATTTAAAACTTTCTTCCGATTCAGAAGCGGATTCGATTTTAAGACCAGGCAGAAAAATATCTGTCTGGGGTGTAGCATACTGAGTTAACCATAATGCAGAATCATTAATATTACCTCTACATGAATTTAAAGCACGTCTACAGTCAGCAGAAGAAAATCCCAAGGCAACTAATTTGTCAATATCAGAGGAATCACTTTTGTTTTCTACACAACTTGATTTTGACAGTGTAACTGAGCTTTCATTGAATGCAGTCTGACGTTTTATTGATTCAATTATCTTTAAAAACATTGTCATGTCATAATAAGAAAGTCGAAGGTTCAAATTCATAGCTGAGACTTCTAAGACATGCTGGACATCGTAAGTTTCTAAATGAATTAAAGAAGAGACGGGTTTGTTAACGACTTCTATACTAACAGTTAACGGATCAACTATAGACAATGCTGTATCTTCTTCAACTCCTAATATGCATGAGAACACTTCTAAACTTTGCAAATTACAGGATAATGGTTTATCAATACAAAACTCTTTCCAAGTAATAACAGCAGTGGTTTTTACAATGACCGCATTACTATCCCATAATGAAGTATCTTCAAGAACTACTAATTCAGTATCGGTTACATTGATTTTCAACTCAAAATTATTTTGAATCTTGGCTGGGGTTTTCACTGTAGGGGTAGAAACTTTCTTCGGTAGGTTAATATTGACCTCACTAGATTCAAGATCTGAAACTTTCAAAAAGTCAAGAACTGACTGAAGAAAATCAAAAACGCTCATAATTCTCATATTGTTCAGAAGAACTGTAAATCTTGTCAGATCGCGTGCAACACGATAATGAATCTCAGTTTGTAAAGTAGAGCCAACATTCTCCTTATTTTTAGTGGGCTGCAAAATCTTCGTGAACATGTTTGGCCTATTATTCACAGGGGCATCTTTAAACCGAATATCTGATACCTGTACCATATTGGACACAAGATCAATATCCTTACTGTTATCAGAAAAGGACTCATAGCAAAGCCTTGATTTTATGAAATCAAACTTGGCTAATGAACATTCGCTGGGTTTATTTGCAATACCATCACGAATTATTTCTAAAGACACATTCACTAGATCCATGTGAATGGCCAATGTCGTCCATGGTTTGTCATCAGTACTCATTAAAACAAAGGGATCACTTTCATTACAAAGATCAAATGTGAATTCTTCTAAGGGCTCACCTAAATTTTGATTTAGTATACCATATATGAGCTTGTATTGCTTTTTATCTAAAGTTACAAAAACAGAAGATACAACCCCTTCAACGGCCCAATCCGGAACAAAGTGATTCACAGCAGAATCTAAATTTCTTTCTATTTGTAGCTGAAGCATAAATTTCTGCGTAAGCAAATCATTTCCCTGCTTCTGTACAGTGAAAGATGGAAAAAACAGTATATTATCCTCAGGTGTCTGGTTTTCAACATGGCTATGTTTGGATCTACCTTTATCTGCACGAACAGCTGAGTACAAATCCATGTCTGCTAATTCGACATTTATTACATCTAACAAGCAAGAAAAATCTTCAGTTGTTATTTCTGCTCTTTGCAATATTCGCTTATCTTTTTCAAATTTCTCAAATTTGCTCTCAAGCAAATCAAAAGGAAATTCAGAATAATTTGCAGAGTGAGGATCCATATACTGTTTGCAATAACTGATAGTTCCTTTGGTGCCTGACATCAAGAATGCATTACGAACTGTTATTTGCCCTAAATCTGCAACCAAAACATGAGTATAAGAAGAAGACTGTGGAATCACAATAACTGGAGAATCAGCTGATATATTCAGTGATATACGGGATCCTCTAGTAACTTCATTGTCAACAATAGCCCCAGAAGCAGCAAGCCTAATTTTTCGAATCAATTCCTGCATTTCATTAAAATGGCGGAAAAAAGCTGTAATTTCTGAAAGAAATCTTTGTGTATGAACATACTGAACAGAACTCATTTGACATTTGACACTTAAATCAAAATCAGTATTTAAATCTGAGCATTGGCGGCTGTATTTGAAAATGTGAAAATGTAAAGCTTCACTGCCTGTAGTGATAAATTTTTCTGGATATACACTGCCATGAGGAGATAAATCACTAAGTGATATACTTCCAAGTGTACCTTTAATAGTATAAGTATGGTCTTGAATTGATGTATCACACATAAAATTTGAAATATTTGCACTGGCCAATTTGTAATCTTGCTTATTAAGTACAACTGTCAGGCTTTTAACTTTTAATAAAAATTCAGAGTTGTTTGTTTCTTTTGCTTCAGGTGTAATCTTTTTTTCCACTTTTGAATCATTTCTGTTTAAAGAATTTTTATGTGCATCTGCTTGTGTTTCCTCGTTGTCTAAACCAAAGAAATCCAGCAACATAACCCATGTATGCAAGTTTAACATGATATCCAGACAGTTAAAATCGACATCAATGAAACGACTCTTTTTCTTATATTTTTTATCAAAATCAGGACTTTTTTTATCGATTAACTTCATATTTATGTATACCAAGGCATCACCTGACAACTGAGGATGAAATTCTTTAGGAACTGTAGGCGAAGGTGGGGGTGTATTAGGGTAGCTTTCTTCTGACTTTGACTTCATCTTTTGATGTCCATAACTTCCTGATATTTTTCTAGACTTTTGTAAGCAAAACATATTTTGCGTGCAAAGCTTGTCGGGTAAAGATATGGAAATGGTATCATAAAATTTAGAACTTGTTTCAGTCAAACTAGGGCATGAAGTTGAAATATAGTCAGACTTTGGAGGCCTTGTATATGCAATTGGCTTGTTTTGATTCACAGAACTCATCAAATAGCAATGATTAGTATCAGTCGTGTTCCTTAAATCTTCCATCAAAAGGGTCTGAAGCGTGACCTGAAGAGTTGCTTCGAATGCCTCCTCCATTCGATATTCCAAGATGAATTGCTGAAATATTAAACTAACAATTCCTTCTTCACGTGCAGTCAGATCACCTCTTAGCTCTGTAATTAATTCGGGCAACTCAAATGATATTTTAAAGGAGTTTTTTAAAGCATAGGCATTTGGCATAGCCATAGAAATTTCACTGTATGCTGGTGCCTCATCAATAGACTCTAAGCGACCTTTAGAAGAACTAAATACTGTTTTATCATATGCTTGAATATCGGTTAAGTAAGTTAAATTATCAAGTACTTTCAACATCTGTTGAAACTGTAACTTGGATAGAGCTACTTTCAAAGGATTAACTACACATCCTTTAACTTCAACTTGATTGTAACCAGAATTCTTTTGCTCATAGTGAATCCCTGTATTTTCTTCAGTGATCAGATATGAAACTTCTGAAGCAATTTCATTTTTACTAGAAATAGCAACCACTTCTATGATAGTGTCATGAATAATAAGTTGACTTTTGTCTTCACATGCATACACATCTTTAATAGATAAGTTTGGTAAAGCAATATTGTCAAGTTTTGAGGCATTAGAAAAGGTCTTGGCCTTCTGTTCTATATTCACAAAATGCATGTTCATATCACGGATCTCTACTAACAGCGTGTTGTTTTTATCACAGCTGTCTAGATCTACAGAAAATTTAGATGGATTCAAAAATCCAGAAACTCCATTTTTAATAGTTATACGACCCAAATGTGCCACTAAAACATCAGAGCTTTGCGATGATGATGGAAATGCCACAACAGGAGTCTGCAGCAAAACATCTAACTTCATGTCTAAAGACATATCATCGGCAGCTTCCAAGGAAAACACTTGATCTTCAGCCAACTCGTCCATACTTTCCGACAGCAATCTGACATCTTGTTGATTGCTGTGAAGTGTAGCACTGATTGAACCAGTTCTTTTCGAAACAATCCCAATAGCGACTTCTGTGCAGGCGCTCTTGATAGAATTGGCTAAGGAACTCATGTATGCTTTAAATTCTGTGGCACATGAGGAGAGTTCATATAACAGTCTGGGCGAATGTGTGTAACACAGAGAAGCCATACGTATGTTAATATTAAGGTAGCCTTGCTGCTTGGACAAAGAGCTACTGCTTGACAGAGTACGCTGTAGCAATTGAGGATTAGGAGAAGCTAGTTCCAATTTGTCTCCTCTGGTTACAATAAATGTTAAAGCATACTGAGGTTCAGAAATTACGGAATATGTCAAAGGTCGGTAAGTTTCTTCTTGAAGGTGACTTAGTAAGTCAAGGTTATGCTCAGTCAGTGGATCATAACCAATGCTGATTATTTTTTGGTGCTTAGTGTTTTCAGTAATCAAATCCAAAACTTGAAGCCCTCCAAGTACACCTTGAATTTCAATTATTTTTCCTAAAAAAAATAAAGTAATCATTAACATAAGCATAATCAAATAGCCTGAAAATTTAAATTAAAGGAGGTTTCATGTAACACTTTAATACTTTAAAAAATTAAACTGGATTAGGTGATCAAGAAAAATAACAAAACATTAAACGTAGTTCAAATTATACGTGTGGCACATATTAAAAGAAATAGACATGCAAGAAAGTTTTCATCAGAATGAAATCACTTGCATTTCTATTTATTACTGGCCAAGGTCGTTTTGAAATATTGATATTATCAGAAATATCGAAATTATGACAAATAATGCAGTAGTAAAATTCTTCGTCAATTGCTTCAAATTTATTTCAATGAAAGTAATCTATCGGATGCAAGATCTACTACTGACACCATGTTACGGGAGTAATTTGCGTCCAAAAGTAATTATTAGACAAAATAACTTCAACTTCAGCTTTAATTGAAAGTATGTTTTGTTTAACGCTTACATTATAAATAAGCTTTAGAGAATACTTATAAAGAAACATACCAACAGTAGCTTGAATTCTTGCTCCTGTTATAGTTGCAGTGGCAACTTTGCGTCCAACTAAACCATCTTTTTGACTTAAAGCTCTCAGTAAAAGAATATTCAAGCGATGAAAATCAAATGTTATTTCTGTTCTGCATATAGCTTGATCAGCTGATACCTACAATCAAAAGAATAAATCAAAAACAAAGTAAGAAAATATTATTTCTACAAAACAGAAAATCAGGTCAAAAATTTAAAGTATTTATTTGATTAGGTTTTACATCTAGAAGCTTGGATTCTAGTTAAAAAGTTCTATTTTTTTTTTCTTTTTAGAATTCACTAAAACATTCTAGAAAATAGTATCTATCTTAACAAAAAAAAATTTAACTCATAATTATCCCACAATATATTTTGATAACAAGAGTTCATCATAACAAGATTTATGTGAAACATAAAATGAAATAATAATAACCTCAACTGTGACAAATACTCTTTCCTTATTTTCACTTAGACAATTATAAATAATGTTAAAACTTCACACAAAAGTGATTTTGTTAAAACATTAATTTTACACAAGGTTATTTCTTTGACAAAATAAACATTCTTGTGAAACAGAAAGCAAAAGCGTAAAACTTTAAACAAACAAATCTCTGAAAATGAAAAAGGCACACACAATACAGATTGTACACAGACATATATAAAATGTACATATAGATTGCAGCAAAAATATACAATAATATATTGAATTATTATATAATGCAATAAAAATCTTACTTCTTTAGTACTTATGAATTGATTTGAACTATCATGACTTGAAACTTTTTCATTCATGGTTTTATTTCTTTGTATTGCAATTCTTTTCACGAAATCCACAAGCTCTACAATTGTTTCCTGGTTTGCTGATTAAAAAAATAAATGAAAACAGGGCAAACAAGTTTTGAAAACAATACTTTAATAAATAAGTTGAACAGATTTAAATGATATGATTTCCATTCTTAAAATACTTCAAAGCTCCTACTATAAGTTTTAACATGTAAATCATAAATTACTAAATTAATTGTTTTAATTAAAAAAAAAGTAGTATGAATATTTCAAGTAAATGCCACTCATTGATGACAATTTATTCCATTATTGACTTGCAAATAATAACATTTTACCTAATATGTGTGGTACATATTTAAAATTAAGGTAAAATTTCAAAGACTGGATTTCTAAAAAGGAATATAAGCTCACCAATGACATCAAGGTTGTTAAATTGAACATTTGCAATTCTCAACACTTCAGTGAAGCCCTGTTCAGATGATGGACATTCTATCCAGTTAAATTCAATGATAATAAGCGCATCAGAAACGAAATGATCTGTTTTTGGAACATGTAATGAAGATGACCACTTTGTAGATGTGTTAACTAAAGAACGAAAAAGACAACATATAATATACGTATATATATACACCAAATTCAAATTGTAATTATTATTAGTTTTCTGCTGAAAACCATAATTACAAAATAAACAATAAAACAAAATGAACATTTTTTTTAATTTGTTATATATACATACATTTATACATATATCAAGACACATGCACACACACTAAAAAACATATAAAGAAAGAGGATGAGAGAGAAAAAATTGTTTTTTGATCATATAGCTCCATTGCACTAACAATTACGCAATTTGTATTGCAAATTTATGAGAAACAGCTCTGGATTTATCAATGTACCATGTAAACTAACTTATTTTTCTCATTCAAATTTTGTTTATTTGTCTTAAACAATGATGAAACTTGCAGTTTTCCCATCGACAGTACAAACAATTTGATTTTTTTTCTTTTTTATTGACCCATAAAGTATAAAAAGAAAAGCTATAATCTATCAAGGGGGGAGGGGTGTGGGAATGAGCATTCGGTAACAAGACAGACTATTCTTTAAATTGTGGGTGATGGAAAAAAACTTTAAATATTTGATTTTGACAAGCCACTTTTCACAAAGATCAGGTATTTTTTACCATGTGCCTAAAAAAAGGTTTTTCTAAACTACTGTCATTAATCATTAAAATTAGCAATTAAAACTATTATTTATGTTTGTTATATTTCAACTAAACTTTAAATGCAACGAAAAAATGCAGGTATTTTTAACACACTGCTTAGTTATTTAATTTTCTAAATTTTGTTCCCCTATTTAAGAAGTTTCTTCAACTAAGCATGAGTAAAACTTTTTAAACAGGCTGGAAAAGTATTAAAAACATTCCTCATTAAAATTGCATAAAAATAATATAAATATTGAACATAAAAACCGATAATATTGAACATGAACATACCCTTTTTAGCAGAATTCTGCAGAGTAGTTAAAGCTGCAGATAATATGGATGGCGGAGAAGGAATTGAAGTAACCATAAGGGGTGAACTAATAGGATTAGGGCTTGCAGGCGATGCTGGAGAATTAGGATCACTGTCTCGTAAACTGCCACTAGTGCTATCCATGCTAAATGGGAATTTAAAAGAGTCATTATACTTTGACTTTCAGCTTTCTTGAATACCAGTAAAACCATAAATAATTCTGAGATATTTTAAGTATAAAACAAAAAGAGCTTTAGAAACTTTATAAACCAACATTGAGCAACATTATACTAGCTTCTTCGGAATACATTCATTTGACAAGGTGGCTCATAAGTGATAATTGTGTCTGACTTCAGTTTTCGAAAAACATGTATTAATTTTATTATTAATTCGTAATCAAAACAATTTAAACTCAAAAAATACTGGACTAACTTCTACCTTTTGATTTTAGAGTTTTAGACAACATCTTGGATTACAAAGTACTAAAACACAAAGAAACCCAAAACAATTTATTCCCAAAAAAAAAATAATGAATCAAAATTAGCACACATAAGCAAAACTGATTTAGAATAAAATTAAAGATATGCCAGGCTAAAAAAGAACAAATAGTGTGCATTCACAACAGGCATTCAAATCTTAATGCAAAATGTAACCTCAATTTCTAAATAAAATGTTTTCATAGTAAAAAACACAAAATATAAGGCTTTCAGTGATTCTATAATTTTGAAAAAGTACAATCATAAGAACACTTTAGTATTTTAGTGAATTAAATATAATTAATAATGTATTTTAATAATTTATTAAAAATAAATTTTCAAAAAAAAATAAGAAAATAAATAAGAATAAAACACAGAAGAAGAAACCTAGTAGCATTGTAATGATGCTGTGAATAATATAATAGAAGAATTATGAAACATTTAACAAGGTACAGACCCTATATTATATTGATCTTTATTGATCAATCTTTTACAAAATTGAAGAAAAAGTTACTTATAAGGGGATAAAAAATATAAAACAACGTAATAATGCACAAAATGCATTATTGCGCTGTTTTATAATATTTTAGTATCTGGCGACCGAGACTCGCTCAGTTAAAAAAAAAGAGGTTTGTAAAATCGTGTTTTTTTCTAAAGTTCGAAGTACTTATTTAGATGAACTTGAAAAGCATTTTTAAGCCGTTGGTTGCAACTACGCATTTAAAACAGCTGTAAAAAACGCAACCCTATTTAAACGATGCACACTGTAAAATCACACCACTATAACTTTATTTTGATCAATCTGTTTAAAAACAATAACAATTATAACGTGTTGACAAAACTCATTTGCCAAATACCATAAAAATTTAAATTTACGCTAATGTGTTACCATCGAAACTCCGATTTTGAGTTTCGATGGTAACGACTGATGTGATTAAATATGAAACCTATTGTTGTAAATAAAACGTGGTTGCTACGAAACAGTAACAATAATAGTGATCATAATGAAAATGGTGGAAGAAAGATTTTCAAACTTTTAATGAAGGCAGAAAAAAGCGGGGTTTTTTGAGAAAACCCCTCTTAGAAAAAATGCTGATGTAGATAAACTCAAAAACCAAAACTTCTAAATACAAAATTTTATCAAAATCGTTAGAGCCGTTTTCGAGATCCGAAATATATATATACAAGAATTACTCGTCTAAAGATATTAGATGTAATTTTGTTTCGAAACTTAATATTTTAAGAATGGGTTTCATATTTATTGATTTTTTACCTGAAATATCTTACTAAACACTCTTGAGGAGGAAAAAAAGTATTTTAAAACTAACTATAACACTTTTATACTCAATTTTGAAATCGCACTTGAAAAGTAAAGTAATCTGATTTTTATATACTGTAAGTTACCATAAAATTCAATAGATGTCGGTGGACAATTACCACTGCTTTTATCCCATGGCTTTTGAATAAATGAAACAGCTTGTTATCTAGTGAAGCCTTGCTTTAACATTTCAAAAACAATAACAATTTAACGTTGCCAAATACCATAATTTGAACTTGCTCGTTTAAAGATATAAGATTTTACAAGCACAAAGGTATTTATTTATTTCTTACTTTCAAAGAGCTTCAAAATTAAATATTTTAGAATACAATAGGGCCCACTTATAATATGTCTGAATATAATGATGGAAAGGTCATTCTCATTAAAATGGTCCTAGTCATTTCAGTGCCCCCCCCCCCCTCTATGTTTATTTTTTTAGAGGCTCATTTGTCTACTCTGCAACATGAAATGATAAAATTGTTTTAAAGCTTTCATGAATTACTTATGAATAAACCTTTAATACTTTGTTTTATGCAAATATAAATGGAAAATCAATATTAGTTGGCAGAAATTATCAAAATTGATATAAAAAAATAATTGCATAAGACATTTATACTGCTTTCATGAGAATGAGCTGGAAATGCAGTCTTTTATATGGTATAAAATAATAAACCTATTTTAGAACATACTTTTTAGAGATACTTTCCCAGATATAACTGTCAGATAACAAAAAAGAAAAATATTCTCATTACCATTATCAAAATGGTTTTAAAACCAGTTCTAAACAGCACAGAAATTAGAAAAGACGCATCAATTTTAAAATCAAATTATTCTTTCATTAACCAACTATACCTTAAATGCTTGTGAGATGCCAAGAGAAGCTCAAAATCCGAACCATAAGTCTGCAGTGCATCAACTAGTAATAAGCTATGAACACATAGTGTAAGAGAAGTGCTATGAGGATGTTTGGCATATGTTGTCTTCACACCAGTTACCTGAAGCTCAGCAACGCTTCGACCTAAGTGAAAATGAAAATTATGCAGATTTTGAAAAGATCAAATACAATAAGCTACATCTGAATCCAGACTAAACAGAGGTCCTGCATTTTTTCCTTTTTCAGTGAATTACTGATTACTTTCAGGTTACTGGTGATCTTCACACCAGTTACCTGAAGCTCAGCAACGCTTCGACGTAAGTGAAAATGAAAATTATGCAGATTTTGAAAAGATCAAATAAATAAGCTACATCTGAATCTAGACTAAACAGAGGTCCTGTATTTTTTTCTGTTTCAGTGAATTACTGATTACTTTTGAAAGAATGATTAATTTTATAAAATTTGCTGCACGTGAAATTACAATTAACAAACTAACTTAAAATCAGTAATATTGAAGATATAATAGCTTAGCAGTAAAGTACATATTATAGAATTAATATCAGAGATGAAAAAAGGTAAAGTCACCTGGAGCCTCATACAACTTTTCCTATTTCTTTTAGAGACATCGTTTATCGATATAACAAGATGTTATTCCGTTAAAAAAAAAAATCGAAAAACTTTAATTCTAACACAAAAGTCATAATTTCAAGCATGTTCCTGTATGCAATCTCCTACGAAATTGAAGTCAAGGTATCACTGAACAAACCATAAGTTCTTGATATCAGAACTAAGATTTCACTATAAATGAGGTCATGATAATCAAGTTGGGTTTTGTATTCTATATGAAAATAAAGGCATTTTAAATTTTTTTAAACATATTTTTAAGTGACGTGATTAAATATTAGATTTCAATTTCAAGATAAGGAATAGTTAAAGGTATTTTAGTTTAGTGAAAGATATTTGAATCTTGACTCATATTTTTCATGATTTCGAACATTCTGCAAAAATTTAAGTATACATACCTCGGCTTTGAACATCAAAAGATAACTGATCAACACAAAATTCCATTAGTAACAAAAGTGAACTCTCATTACTTTCTTCATGTGGTTCAGACATCTGCTTTGAAAAGCTGTATGATAAAACAAAAATGATTTTAACATTCGAACAGTAAATGCATCAAAATGATGTAAAAGAATAAGTCAAAACAAAGAAAACATTTTTGCACCACAATAGTAAATGGTCTGCTTACTTCTTCTTCCATTAAAACCAAATGTGGTGATATAGTTCATGGCGGTTTTGTCAAAACATTAGTCAACAACATCATGCATTAAACATCAACTTTAGCACAAAAAGCTGGTTGTGAGAAAAATTTTCAGACAAGAAGATAATAGCCAACCATATGACTCTTAACATTTCAATAACTAGTAAAATATTTTAAGGTAAAATTATATGAGCCACAATTATTGCTTAAACTGTACTTTAAAAGTTCTTTTAAATTAAAAAGAGTAAAATAATCATTGCAAATTAAACGGAAAATGCACTTATTTTTTTCTCAAAATCATTAATAATTACTTTTCTGCAAGTTTATTTTTTTATGCACACTTAATATTCAATATCCTAATATTCCTTTTAAATCGCAAGTAACGTTCCCAACTGTTGAGAGTAACTCCACATCGGTACTGTATCTGAAATACAGTGAAATACAATTGACAATACAATGAAACATTCATTTCAAAGAAATAAATATACCGTCTTGATTTTATTCTCATTACATTGCTTAAACTACCTTAAAATGAAATTCCATTTACAATGAAATATAGTTATGGTTCTTTAATGTTTCTGATGATGAAATTTCACTGTAGAAAGACAACAGAAATAGATATCTGCATTTTTACTGAAATTTTTCAATTCTTCCATGAGTGGGAGTTTCACATTGAGAAACTCTGCAAAAATAGTCCTATCCCGGTCTCAATTTTATCTCCTGATGTACACATAATATTGAACCAGTTTTTAAAAAAATTATCAGTAAGCACTTTGCAATACATAATGCTAAACCTTAAGGAGGTAGTTACCAAACATTTCAAATATGTAAATCTAATAAAATTTACTAGGAAGACACATTTCCACTAGAAAAAAAAAGTTGTTTTCATAACAATAATCTAGTTTTCTTAATTGAAAGACAAACATACGTGCCTACTTTGCCAATAGCCCCAACTACTGACAATGACATGAGAAACACTGAAAATTTCAGAGCTTCAAAGGAAAAAATGAAAACGAGAATGAATTTCATCCTCAAGATCTAAAAACTGAATGGGACTTACTAATGTGTCATCAATTATAGAAATTAAGTACTTTTAAGGGTCACTAATTTTGAAAATGAAAAATAAGAAGTATTTGAGGACTGAAAACTTTGATTCTGCTGCTTTACTCCCTTTTTCTATTCCCTTTATTTCTTCTTTTTTATATTGAAATATTATGATTGTTAATTACTTATTTACTTTAAAAAATACAGTATTGTAAAAAAGACTAAAAATCAATAACCAAATATATTGAAGAGAAATTAAATAAAAAATACAAACATAACAAACAAGAACAAAAATATAGCAGTTACTTCAATATTTGAAGAAACACTCAATAAGATTTTACAAGAAATATCTTATACACACCTTTTTTCTTTCATGGATTTTTCATTCAAATGATCACAAAATTCATCAGAACCTTTTTCTGAAGAAAACTTCGACGTTTGTTCATTAGAACTTGATAGAATTGGAGAATTAAAAATATCAAAGCATGTTTGTAATGCATTAACCTGCAAAATATCCAGGGTGTTAACTTGCAATCTTTTAGGTCATAAACACACACATGCAGGATATTTCAAAATTGCAATTTTAATTTAATTGCTAGGTTATAATCATCACAAATTTAATAAAACTAACTATGCAATGGTGTTTTTGTTAATGTTTCAAAGCAAATGCAAAAAGATCATATTTCATACATAAAGAATAAAATACGGTTACCTTTTGTTCACTAATATGTACAATGAGCTTCGGTAAATTTCCAGTAATTGCAATGCATGGCCAATCAGGATCTTGAGTGTAAACCATGCGTCTAAATTTAAAAGTTGCACATTAAAAAAATTACTAATAACGTTCTGTAATAATAGTAATTTAAATTTACTACATAGTCAAGTCTTTATGACAGAAAAAACATACTGTCGGCCCCGGTTAATTGAATACTGTCGGTTCCAAGAAATTTTATTTGATTAAGCGGGGAACATTTTTTTACCTTTCCATTTTAACAATTTTAGTCTCAAAACGTAATAATAACAAAGAAATAGCTATATAAAGGAAATAATTAATGTTATTGGTGAAAAGATTTTGAAATAAGAAAGTTAACAACAAAATAGTATAATAATGGAGTATAAATATTGTACGGTCATATGAAAATCATAAAAAAGTAACTTACAACTTGTGCTACAAAAAATTTGTTTTTCGCCTTTCACTTTTATTTTTTGAAACAGTCCACAATAGTGGTTTGTTTGCTCCAAGGTCTTGTGGGAACACTTTTATTTTATTCTACATTTTTCTTAGCAAAATTTTTTGCAAGGGAAGATAAAAATATTATTCGATTATCCGGGGAAATTATTCGATTAAGCGGGGATATTCAACATTGTGTCTATGAGGAAATGTTTGGTTATGGACGGTTTTATTAATTCGTATAACCGGGTATTCATTTATCTGTTACCCGATAAAGCAGGGACGACAGTATCTACATTTGTTTACCTTTCAGTTTGCACAGTGATTGAAAATCTATCAAGAATATGCATAGTACTCGTTCCTCTCATTTGAGCGAACTTCCAGTTATCCTTTAATCGACTGACAAGAACTTGAATATTGCTCAGCTCCAAAGTATATCTAGAACAGCAAATAATAATAATAATAAATTAAAAAAACATGCACACACACACACATGCATGAAAAAAAGATCAAACATGAAAAAAATAATACACTAAAAATGTCAAGAAACAAATTTTCACAAATATCTTAATTAGTCTGAAAATTATAATTCTCTTAAGTTTGCCGTTTCAACCTATATTCATTATTTTTAAAATTTCAACTACAAGCTACAAACATATTGTAATATTAGATGAAATGAAGACATAAAAACTAACAAACTAACAAAAAAAATGAACTAACTTTTCATATATGTGCTCTTTTAGAGTCTGAGGATCATTTGGTTTTGAGATCATTTCCATTAGCTTGTTATTCTTTTCAATTTGCTCTAAGAGTTCTTGAGGTGTGGAACAGGGTGTTATAAAGTCTTCTAAAATTAATATAAAAAAAAAATAAGAAATTAGTATATAGAATAGCAATAAATATCGTTATTGTGACGAACAGCACAATAAAAAAATATGCTTACTATATTGTGTCTGATTAAATTCATATTGAATTTTAAAACTCCTATGACATTTACTGAACCAATTTGAGTGCACTTACAGAAATATAGTTAAAACATAGTATGTAGTAGTCATTTTGCAAATGTTTAACTGTTGAGAACCATAGTTAAAACT
The DNA here is from genome assembly GCA_038373865.1 of Uloborus plumipes. NCBI lineage: Eukaryota > Metazoa > Arthropoda > Arachnida > Araneae > Uloboridae > Uloborus > Uloborus plumipes. Next base: position 64,439 of record JAXGGA010007176.1, read on the forward strand.
TCCACTGTCTCCTCAGAGCCATTTCTGAGT
>JAXGGA010007177.1:0-64468 GCA_038373865.1 Uloborus plumipes
GCGGTTGACAGAAAATGCGATTTTTTGAAAAGTTTGACGGCCTGTAAAAACAAAAACCAGATCACATATGGGCAAAAGAATTTCATATGGTTACTTACCACCATAAAAATATTAAATACACCAAGTTTTATCAAAATCCGAGGACATGGGTTACAAAATCCCGTTTTCCTGGGTGATTTGACATGGATTGACCCTGTGGCAAACCTGAGTTTACAGCCGATAAAAAAAAACACTATGGTAGTTTTATTTTACTCATTCATGATTTTTTTTGTTTGCAATTGATAAATGTTTTCCCATCTTGGTAATTCTATTTTTTCAAAATAATTTGAAGTGTTTTGTTGAAGATTACATAAAATCAAAATTTCCTCTATTTTATACTACCCATTACTGATTTTATTTATTTATTTTAAAATAAAGCTACTAGAATTTTTGTGACGTCTTCATGAAGAATTGCAAGTATATACATCACTTGTATATTTGCTGTGTTTTTTTATTAGTGTGTTTTGTATGATAGTATGTATAACTTATAAAGTTCATACGATATTTAGTCTGAATAAAAAATCTGAAACGATAGTCTGAAATCTATTCAAAACTAACTTTAAGAAACATGGGATTATTGACTGAGGGACATGGAAATTCAAAAAGAAAATAAAGTTTTAAAATAAAGTATACAATAATATTTAAAAATTAAAATCCTTGATTGCAAAGTAGTTAATTTGTCAGAAATGAAATTTATTTCTCTTTTGTTTTATGTTGGATGTATTTTCACTATAACTAACTGGTTTAAAGTAAGACATATTTCACACAAAATAAACATGATCATAATAAATATGATTATTACAAATATAATCCATAGTTTTATTTAGAAAAGCTAGTGCATATTGTTACTATTATTATTATTATTTAGATTTTGGTGGTATTCACATTAACATATATTAGTAGAAAATTTTTAATCTTCCCAGTTTTATAAGTTAATTTTTTGTTTAAAATTTTCTATAGCTCCAAGAACATGCTTGCCAAATCAAAAGCTATGCCAAAATTCAAAATGTATTCCTGCGGTTTGGGAGTGCGACGGAGATGATGACTGTGGAGATAATTCTGATGAACCTGAGGACTGTGGTATGTTTTTTTTTTGTAAGAGAATTTATATAGAAAAAAACAATTTTCAAAGAACGTCTCATTTCTTTTTCTATTTAAAACTGATCACATAATAATGAAATGTCATTCCTTTTCAAATGTATCCAACCTGACCCATTTTTTTTACTACTTCTATCATCTGCTGATACCTCTCTACTCAAGCTTACACCTATTGTTTGATCTTTGCCCTATATTAGGGGTGCACAACCTCTTTTAGTGAAGGGCCACACACGTAACGGGAGCTCTATTGGAGGGCCGCATGCATTCAAGAACTCCAAATAATTTAATTTTTACGTTTTTTAGTTTGAAAAATATCCGTTCCCTACGCGGTAAATAGTAAAGTTAAAAAATGGTGGCTAAAAAAAATGTTCTTATTTATTTCGAAAAATAAGTTTCAATTCCTGCTCAATATAATTTATATTGTACAGTACTTAGGAAATAACAAGAGATATCTTAACGAGAAAGCCGATGCTAAAAGATTGCTGAAAAATAACAAGTAAACCGTAATATTACGCCTTACACGTAAATTGAGAGAACACATAAAAATATGCTACAATTGCAAAGCATTTAGCATATAAAGGTTAAATAAGCAGGATTTTTAACTTTCAAATTTTAAACATAAGGTTTAGGCTATGATGTTTTGAAAAATATGTAATATTTTTCAAAAAGGCGTTTTTTTTTCATGTCATGGTTATTCAAAAATATTCTTAGGTTTGCTGAATCAGAGCCGAGTAAGCTGTAAGGGTCTGGTGTCCACTGCTTAGTATTTGAGAATTGAAATTTTCAGTTCTGCATTTTCCCTCCAAGTCCTGAAATCTTTCTTCAAACGAATTTTGGAGCTTTTTTATTTGGTGTGTCTACTATAAAATATAATTAGGAAAACCTTCTTTTGATTTTCCTTCCCCCTCTGAATTAAAACAAAACTTTCTAGGGAAATTTTTTTTTTCCAAAAACAAAAAACAAAAAAAAAAAATTCCAAAAAATTTATCATTTTTTTTTTTTCAGCACAAGGAAAAATTAAATGCACTCACGGGACGCACATCGCTAAGCCGTGGGCCGCATTTGGCCCGCGGGCCGCAAGTTGTGCACCCCTTCCCTATATCATGACCTTTACCCAAGTCTTAGAAAAAAATTACCCACATTCTTTTGCTTCTTACTGCCTCATTAAAGCTTTAGCTTCCACAAATATGCGCATTCATGCAGCATGTATAGAGATATATTTCTAAAATATCAAAACTATGGGAAAATGTATAGTTTAAAATGTATGAAGTTTTTAGTGACCATTTTTTTCTTACTCATTTATATCCTTACTTTCAGTAAGTTTCAAACTGATGTTAGACAAATATGAAAGTCTTTCCTGAAATGAATCTTGTTTCAGTTCGAAGAGTGTGCCCCACAAATTTCTTCCGTTGCAATTCTGGACGTTGTATCCCTCTTTCATGGAAATGTGATGGAGACATGGACTGTAATGACAAAGAGGATGAACCAGATTCATGCCATGACACTACCACTTGCCACCCTTCATACTTCAAGTGCAACAACAATCGGTGTATTCCTGGCCGATGGCGTTGCGACTATGACAATGATTGTGGTGATATGTCGGATGAAGATGGCTGTGGTAAGCTTAAGAAAAACAAATCAAACCTTCTGTTTAAAATTTACAGTTATATGAGAAGTTTTTCATATTTTGAAGATTCATTTAGTTCTAACTTAATATACATACAACAACAATCCTCAACATTTCCCAGAGCTACTGAAATTATCATCCCCCACACCGGATAGATGCCCTTGGCCTTTTAAGAGCAAAAACTACCGTCGCTCTCAATGAAATTTCATTTCTCACTTTTGATACTGCTCCATCAAGCCAAATGCTCAAGTCCTGCAAACTGGTTGCATCTGAGCAGTGAACTGCTTGTTTCAAGAATCCCCAAACAAAGAAGTTCACTGGCGTCAGGTCTGGTGATCTAGGTGGCCAAGGAATAGGACCCAAATGACAGGATGAATGGACTCTATGAAATGAAATTTCATAGAGAGCGACGGTAGTTCTCGCTCTTAAAAGGCCAAGGGCATCTATCCGGTGTGGGAGATGATAATTCCAGTAGCTCTGGGAAATTTTGAGGATTGCTTACATGTAAATGTACTCATAGATGTTAGTGTAACTCATTTAATTTTGATTTTTTTTTTTTTTTGTGAAAAGCGCGTTAAAGTAATGCTGCCTTTGTTTCTACGTGTTGTTATCTTCTCTTGTGATTATTAATTTAATAAAGTGTTACAATTTAATATTTAGTTATAAAATTTTCCTTTTCTCGAATAAATAAACCAGTACACTTACATGAAATAGAAAATTTAGAACATAAAAGTCTGACTCTTTGCTGGTTTCCATATTCTGACAAAGGACGATTTTCATACTGTTTCAAACAAAAGCCAGAATATCTGCTGAACTTGAAGCCCAATATGATTTTCTGTTGTATCATCTGAAAGCTAGTGAAATGGGAAAGTTTTTAGTGCATTTGACCGGTTGTAGCTCATACGGTTGTTTCTGAAATTTTTGACTGAAAAGTTTGATGAAATTTCATTTTTGAGTGTTTCCAGTGTTTGAAAGGTTGTAACTCGCTATAAAGTGCGACTATCTTGATGAAAAAGATGTCATTTTAAAGGATTTTTTCTGCTCTTTCTAAATATGTGCTTATTTTGTGCTTAGACCCAACAGGAACTTCAGAAATTGGTCTTTTTCTCAGAATTTTGTTTTTTTGCGAATTTTCCTTAAATGTACCATAACTCGGTTACGGTTACGAATTGACACCGGGTCATTCCATGTCAAATCATCCAGGCCATGACACCTACCACCTCCGATTTTAATAAAATTTGCAGCAGTTGGAGACTTTTTGATGCTGATAACAAAAATACTACTTATATTGAGATAAGTGAAGGGGTTGAAAAGTTATGGCCCTTTAAATATTTTGCTTTGTGGCTCATTTGCCGCCATTTTGAATGACATATACATTTGTACAAACGGCTGTAACTCTTTAACAAATAGTCGTAGAGCTTTCAATTTTTTTTTATTTTGTTCATAATAGTGTAAGCTTTAATTTGAATTGAGTTTAATTGGTATACCTATTTCACATAGTTTTTTGCGAGTGTTTTCTTTCAGTTTTTTGACTTAAAAAATGAAGTAACTTTAACAGAAAATTACTCACAAAAACCCCCCTTCGATTTCAAAATTAAATTATGTGTTCAGATACCTTTAAGTATGTTTTAACACCAGAAAAAAAAATCTCGATGGGCCATTCATATGATTTTTTTTCAAACCTCAATTTTGTCTTGTTATAATTTCTTTCTTTTTTTTTTTTTTGTGTGTGACACAAGAAAGCTATTTAGCAGACGATAAATAATAAACGCAGTTCGGCAGACGATAAATAATAAACACAGTTCGGCAGACGATAATAATTTCAGCGAAAATAATTCAGATTGTTCGACCGAAGACTAATTTATAAGCTATCAGATGTAAATTATTTTCCGGAGGATTTATTTCTTTATCAGTCAGATTCATTCCAAAATTTGGCAGACGATATTTTTAAATCTAACCTAATTTGGAACATCTGGCAGACGATTTGAGCTTTAGCCAATCAGAGTTAAATCATTTAGCAGACGATTTATTTAGTTTTCTTATCTAGTTAGCCATTTAAAAATTTACTCTTTATTTCGCATTCTGATCTTTTCAGAGTCGAAATTTTTCTCATTATTTTATTCAAGTCTGTTATCATTACAAAACCTGCAATGTGTACAGTCGGGTTGCATATGAATGATCAGAGATGTGATCTAAACAGTTTACAAGATATATCTGAACTTTCTGTGAAAAACAGAGAACTTATTGCGCTAAGATGTAATTTAAGAGATTGTGAAACGTCAACTGTGTGTTGCATACACAAAAAGTATTTTCTGCATTATTATACGGGTAAACAAAGGAAATGTTGTGATATTTTTAGCCTGCATCCGAATCGAATTAAAAAATCATCACTGCGCGCTATTAGTTTAAGTCAAGCTCAAATTTACCGAAGTAAAGTTAAAATTGATGTTGTTCCTGGAAAAAAGTTATGTTCCACTTGCAGGAAGCATGCTAAAAAACTACTGGATGAGTGCAATATCGAAGAAAAGTGTGATTCGCCTAGCGAAGGACATTTACACGATTCACCTAGTGAAGGACACTCCCTAGGTTCTCTTGGCAATTTTTCTAATGAAACTGCACCAGAATTTGTTCACAGAGAAAAAGAACATGAAGTTCTGAACCAGAGCTTAAGTTCAATCGGAGTATCCCCATTAAATTTGCATGGAGTTTCAACTCACAGGAGAGCATCTTCTGGTAAGAGAAAGTTGAGCCAAGCTAAAACGGCATTAAGAAAAAAGGTTGCCAGTGCCCTTAGTGTATCAGACGAAGTACTTACAAGTAACGAATGTTCGGACTTTAATGAAGGAAAAGATAACAAGAAAAAGGCCGCTGACTTTGACAAATTAATGCAGATGGTGAAACAAAAACTTCCACAAGTTGGAATAGGGAAAAAATTCAACTATTAACTTTAGTTCCTGAATCATGGCCAAGAAAAAAAGTCGCTGAAAATTTTAATGTGTCAGAGTAACAGGTTCGGAAATCAAGAAAGCTTCTTAGAGAAAAAGGTCTACTATCACTTCCTTGCTTAAGAATAGGAAAAACGTTACCACATGAGACAATACAATTGGTTCTGAATTGTTATGAAGATGATGAACTTTCTCGTCTCATGCCAGGGCAGAAGGACAAGGTGAGTGTTAGCAAAAATGTATATGCTCAAAAGAGGCTGCTTTTACGTAATCTCCATGAACGGTATGTACAGTTCCAGAAGAAATTTAACTTGAAAATTGGATTTTCAAAGTTCGCGGAATTACGACCCAAACATTGTGTATTAGCTGGTAGTTCTGGTACCCATTCTGTTTGCGTTTGTATGATACATCAGAAAGTTCAATTACTAATTGCTGCAGTAGAAATTGAAAAAAACTACCTAGATTTGATTAAAAAAATAGTTTATAGTTCAATGAACAGGGATTGCATGTTACGAGTATGCAATAAATGCCCCAAAAAGGAAAATCTCGAAGATTTTCTTAAGTCAAAATTTCCAGATTTCGACCCAGATGATAAAATTGAATACAAGCAGTGGCTATCAACTGATAGAACAAATTTAATTGAACTTACATCTAGCTTGGGAGATTTCATTCAATTAATTGCTGAAAAGATTGAAAAGTTAGTACCGCACTCATATATATCAAAATCACAAAGCACTTTTCTAAAAAAAAAGAAAAGAAGAACTGTCTAATAATGAAGCAATTATTATTATGGACTTCAGTGAGAACTTTTCTTTTGTACTACAGGACGAAGTACAAGGATACCACTGGACTCATGGTTGCTGCACTTTACACGTAGTTGTATTATATATAAAGCATGACGGTGATAGCCTAAAAAGCGAAAGTTTTTGCGTTCTTTCTGATGACATGAACCATGATGTCGCAATGGTGTATCGCACTCAAAAAGTAATGATGGACTATTTAAGGCAGACATATCCAAATATTACAAAAGTAGAGTATTTTACTGATGGTTGTGCAGCCCAATATAAAAATTGCAAAACATTGTTGAATTTATGTTATCACGAAGCTGATTTTGGAGGAGTAAAAGCAAAATGGAACTTCTTTGCTACCAGCCATGGCAAATCTGTTTGTGATGAAGTAGGCGGAACAGTTAAAAGACTTGTGTCAAAAGCAAGCTTACAAAGACCGCTTGAAAATCAAATAGTAAATGTAAATATGATGTATGAGTACTGTAAAGAACATGTCAAAGGCATAACATTTGTTCTAATCTCGAAAATTGAAATGATAGAGCTGCGTAGTGAAATAACTAAGCGATTACAAAGAGCTACAACAGTGCCTGGAACCAGAAGTATGCACTTTTTTGAACCCACGGATAATTTAATCATCAGCGGGAAAAGAATAAGTGCCGATGAGGAGTTTTCAGTGAGCGCAAATTTTAATCACGACCTGAAACGTACTTTAAACGTTCCACCTCTAAATAGTTATGTTGCATGTGTCATGAACTCAAAATGGTTTTTAGGACTTGTTTCTGATGAAATTCACATGAAAGAAGGTGATGCAGCTATTAAGTTATTGCATCCACATGGCCCAGCAACATCTTACTTTTGGCCTGAACGGGAGAGCTGTTCTGTTCCTTTGAATCACATTCTCTGTAATGTTGACATCAGTACGAGAACTGAAAAGACGTATAAACTCAGTGAAAGTTCTAGTGCTTTAGTGCACACCAAGTGGACAAGACATGTTTCTGAACTTGGTAAACTCTAATTTTTAAAACTAGATAAAAAAAAAATTATTGCTATTAATTTATATGTATTTAATAAAATATGTGTTTCACTGTTCTAAAAATCTGGATTTAGTAGAATAACTATGATCTTTAATGAAATACTAAAGAAATTAAAATTTTGCTGTTATACCTTTGCACTTCGCAATTTGTACATCACTCTTATCTCCTCTGCAACATTAGGTATTCTTTTATAAGCATGACGTCTTTATCACAATTTATATTATTTATATGAAGTATTTTTCAATAATAATGCTATTCACTTCAGTTTTTAGTTTTTGAGTAGCAAATTTAATGTATAACGAGTATGCTAGGGCTCTAAAGTATTAAATGCCTTTATTGACTAATAAATCATTACTTATTCGTATTTTGGTGGTTATATTAATGTTGAAAGTCTCCTAAATTGCCATGTATTGGATTTTTTCTTCCTTTTTTTGGGGGGGGGGGTGGTAATTGTCATATTGTGAAATACAGAATGCGATAAACATTATTTTGAAATGATTCCTTTTTTTGACTGAAAATTAAAAAAAAATTGTTTGAAAAAAATCATATGAATGGCCCATCGAGATTTTTTTATCTGGTGTTATAACATACTTAAAGGTACCTGAGCACATAATTTTTTTTGAAATCGAAAGGGGGTTTTTGTGAGTAATTTTCTGTTAAAGTTACTTCATATTTTCAGTCAAAAAACTGAAAGAAAACGCTCGAAAAAAACGATGTAAAATAGGTATACCAATTAAACTCAATTCAAACTAAAGCTTACACTATTATGAACAAAATAAAAAAAAATTGAAAGCTTTACGACTATTTGTTAAAGAGTTACAACCTTTTGCACAAATGTATATGTAATTCAAAATGGCGGCAAATGAGTCACCAAGCAAAATATTTAAAAAGCCATAACTTTTCAACCCCTTCACTTATCTCAATATAAGTGGTATTTTTGTTATCAGTATCAAAAAGTCTCCAACTGCTGCAAATTTTATTAAAATCGGAGGTGGTGGGTGTCATTTTTGATATTTTCTGGATGATTTGACATGGAATGACCCCACCGCTAATGGGTGGTTCTATACTCCACTTGGGCTCTTCTATCACCCCTTTTCGTATGGCAGATTCGATCGAACTCATCCTGTATATATATATATATATATATATATATATATATATATATATATATATATATTTCTATAAATATGTATATAATCAAATCATATGTATATAATCAAAAATATGAAAAGGATAGAATGAAATGGCGAACCAAGGACTGGCACGTCATCAGGGAGAAGACCAAAGACCAGATCCCTGGTTCATGTCTTTTTGTGTTTTTTGGGATTTAATTATTCCTATTTTCAACACTTTTAAAAAATGTATAATATATATATATATATATATATATATATATATATATATGTATATATATATGTATATATATATATACATACTGTCGGCCCCGCTTAAACGAATACTGTAGATTCCAAGAAATATTATTTGATTAAACGGGGTATTCGTTTATCCGTTACTCGATTAAGCGGGGACGACAGTATGTATATATATATATATATAGGAAGATTTTTAAAAATTATTGTTACACATTTTTGTCATCTTGCTAATTTTTTGATAAATTTATATCGTTAAAGTATGTTAACTCATGCATTGTATTAACGTTTTCTTCTTTATATTTTGAAGTTATTATATTTTCATTCTTATTTAATGGTTTTTTTTGTTTATAGTTCCTCGGAATTGCTCAGAAAGTGAGTTCCAGTGTGACAATGGCAAATGTATCAGCTCATCCTGGCATTGTAATGGTGAATTTAACTGTGATGACCAGAGTGATGAAGTTAACTGCAGTAAGTGAAAAATATTAGTTAGGAATTGATGCTAAAATAATACATTCAATACTTTTTCTTGAATTTTGACTAAACTACTTTTTGTTGTATTTAGATATATCTTGCAAGTCCAATGAGTTTTTGTGCAAGTCAACTAACTTCTGCATATTACTCGATTGGCGCTGCGATGGTGATACTGATTGTGCTGATGGTTCGGATGAAGAAGGTTGTGGTAAGTAACAGTTGTTTTGACCTCATGAAAATTATGGTATGTTTGTCATCAAAACTGTTTTCAATATTAGTCTGACTTTCAGTGAAGCCTCATTCTTTTATTGTTTACAATGTTGAATTGATCTGATTTATTAAAATGAATAACACAAACAGTAAGCAAGGAAAGTAACTTCTCTTTTATCTCTATTTTACAGAATGTTTTTCAAGTCTTTCACTAATACAGAAAATTCAATTAAAACATTACTTCATATATATATATACATTAATCCTTGTCTCAATTTTTGTTTTAAATCAAACCAATCCAATGTGAGCATCTCTGGTACAGATGATTAAGATGATTTTTATCTTTACTCCTAGTCCTAGTGCAGCGAGAATTTACCTTGGAAAAGGGGAGGGGGCTCATAACAGCTCTTAAATGGATACAAGCTATCGTATTAGATTTTCAATATGTTTTAAAACCAAAAGTTTAAAGTGGGTGACCCTCAAAATCCCCTCATGTTTTTCCTAGTAGTATTTTCCTTTATAGACGCCATTTTCAATGTCAGTGCCAGATGCATGACTTTGTAAATGTTTAACTCATGGAGTCTAAATTCAAGTAAAATACTCGAAACATACAAATTAGTCAACAATTGCTATAGGTTTTTAAAGTTCCTTTAGGAGACATCTTTGTTAACTAGATGGAACTTTTTTAACCATTAAAAAACTTACAGAGGACCTGAAGGGTGTTTTTTGAAATAAATTTTCACTATCAGTTCAAGACTATTAACCCCCCCCCCCCGGATGTATTTAACTTGAGAAATCTCTAAAGGAACTTACAGTGAGTTGGAAAAGAAACATCCATCCTCTTTTCCTTGGTAAAAGTATGCAACATCTTGTACTTGACAAAAACTAAAGTGTATAACTAATAGGAAATAAAAATCGCTTTTTGACTGCAACATTTCATATATCAGGCTTGTTCATTAAAAGTTTTGCATTTCAAAATTAAGACCAAAGTTGTACCGAATTTATTGTCTTTATATTGTGTGTTTCAGCTTCTTAAAAAGAACTCCCTTTGCTCTAAAAATCAATCCAGAATGATGACTATTTTTGAAATCTGCTAGCAGGAAGATGTAAATTTTTTACACTTGTGCTGAAATAATAAATAAATAGAATCAGATAAGCACAAAAAAAAAGTAATTAAAATTGTTGTTGAGGGAACGTTTATTAGTTCTATTTGTACTGTTTTTATCAGAGCTTTAAAAGGAATTAAAAAATACTTCACACCCTTCACGTCCTTTGTAAGTTTTGTTATGGTTAAAAAAAGTTCACTTTGTTAACAAAGAGGTCTCCTAACAGAACTTTAAAAACCTATAGCAATTGTTGATTAATTTGTATGTTTCCAGCATTTTACTTTAATTTAGACTCCAAGTGTAGAGCAATAAATTTTTCTTTCATTTCTGTTTGTCTCTCTGTAGGGTGTCAAAATTGTTTCTCAATTTATTTTTAAAATACTCGTGCCAGTTCAAGAAATTTGGCGACAATAAGATTTGGCCACAAGTCTCACTTTAATCAGCATTTCTTCATTGTTATCTCTTTTGATATACGGTGGCCGCTTATATGAATCATGTTTGTTGTACACAGTTTTAATTCGATAAAATGGCTGTTGTAACAAAGTGGCTAGTTCAATAAAGTTGGGCATTGTGTTTTTGGGGATTTGAATCACTAAAGCAGCTGATTCAATTAACTGATGTCCACTATAATACAATGTAAAAGACAATGTTTGTTAAATGTCATTATTTTAGAAATGTTACTCTTTATTGATTTAATGTATTTTAGTTTTAAGAGCTCTAAAGATCATAATTTATTTATATTTGACTTCCTTGACTTAAAGTATGACTTAAAGTGAAATTGTGACATTAAGTTATTAATATCATTCTTTAGGTATAACATGCCAACGTGGTGAATTCACTTGCAAGAATGGACAGTGTATATCTGCTTTGTGGCAGTGTGATGGAGAAAATGACTGCCATGATAATTCAGATGAAAATTCTGAACTTTGTAGTGAGTATCATTTTTAGTGCAATTTTATCTTCCTTTGTATGTTATGTTTTAAACTATTATGAGCTTTTCCATTTTAAATCTTTAGAGTTCAGTTTTAGAGTTCAGTTATGCCTTATTAGGGTTGGTGTATTAATAATCATAAGTTTTTTAACTATTGGGAGAAAATTTTAGTACTGATTTATAGGCGAACTTGAAGAAAGGAAAGCAATTTTAACAATATAATACCTAGAATATATTTTGTGACTTTAACAGGAAATAATCTGTATCAACTGTAGTCAATAAGTATGCAGTGTAGGTGAACATTTTTGTCAAAACTTAGTAAGAAATAAAAAATAAAATGAAAAAATCGAGCAGTTTAAAAAAGGCTTTATTCTTAGTCTTTCATTGCTTAGTTTTCTAGTTATCGGTCTAAATGTAATGTTAAAGTAATTTTCTCTTTTAAAAGTGGTGTGTCAAAATCTTAAATCTTCAAAAATGTTTTCTTAAATTATTGTTCTTTTCTAAGTAGTTTTATAAAGTTTTATTCATGGGATTAAACTATATTTCAAATTATTATAGATTATGCATTTTATTTTCAAAAGTTTTCAGTGATAAAATCATGTAAGTTTAGTTTAACTTTTTGGATCCGGGCTGTTTTTTGGAAATTTTTCTATCGACCCAAGTAGTACGACAGTTGAACCACAGATTTCTTTTCCATTGAAAAGAGAAGGAATTGAAAAGAGAACTGTCGTACCAGACGTATGAAACCTTGAAAAAATCCCCGGCTCCAAAGGGTTCGAGTGAAAATTTCAACCTCCTCCTCTAAAGAAAAAAGACTTATGGTACAACATGTGTTCCTAAAGGTTAAAGCAGATATTTTACTCTAAAGAAAAAAGACTTATGGTACAACATGTGTTCCGAAAGGTTAAAGCAGATATTTTACTTTTAGGCAAAATCGCATGTCCCCCTGGACGTTTCCGCTGTGCCAATAACTATTGTATTTCTCGAGGTAAGGTATGTGATGGTCATGATGATTGCGGTGACAACTCTGATGAGCAGCCAAAATTCTGTAAGTTGTTTGAATCAATGTTTTTCAGATATTCCCCCGAAATCTTTGTTAAAATAAACCAATACTTGTGCAGGTTTTTTTCTCTCTTAAGCTAGTTTCTTACTGTTGCCCCCAAACAAAACTTTCTTGGAAATAAGTAAAGAAATAAATCATAAAAAATTAAATTCAGAAAATTTAACTGCATCGCATGTTTGTTTTTATATGATTATTGTTATTCATCTGTTCAAGAATGCAATGATTTATTTATTTTTATATCCATGAATAGGTCCTAACCACCAACAATGTGCAAGTCATCAGTTTCAATGCTCCAGTGGTCACTGTATTAATGAAATTTTTAGATGTGATCATTTTGAAGATTGCGAAGATTTTTCAGATGAAATTGACTGTGGTGAGTTCATTAAAATCGGCTCTTATGTTTAATAATTTTTTCCAGATACTGTTGATCTTCATTTTTAGATGTTATAATTATAAAAGTTCCTTACTGAAAAATTAGCCTCATGCATTATTTAAAATTAGATAGGAGCATTTCAAGACATTTTTCTGTCTCTTTTCAATGGTTTTGCTGCTTTTATTACTCTTTTATTTCATTAATATATGAAAAATTGTAATTATGAAAATATCTCTGCAATGATGATGTCGGTTTTACTCAAACTCTTAGTTCTTGGAAGTATTCTCCAATCAAGAAATTCTTATCTCTATTTTAAATGATACCCAAGTAGCATCAACTCATCGGATTTTACTCGGCCGATCATCGAACTCCTCGTAAACTGATCCCGTAATGCACAATGACATCATTCCGATCAGTATCCGAGCACGGTTTTCGATGAACTACTTTTCATCGGAAAGCGATATCCTTCCGATCAGCTTTCCTGATCAAAATAAGTCGAGCATCCAAAATTGCTCCTAAGTTCATCGGCACGAGACTGCACTGCTCGTAAATTGCTCCAAATCTCATCGTATTTCGAGCAAAACTCATCAGATTTTGCTGCTCGGATTCTGTTTGGCCGATGAGACATATTGGAGCAATTCCCGATGAGAACTCATCGAATCCGATCATCGGCCGATGAGAATTTCACCGGGTTTCGATAAATGGCCGATCATCGGCTAATGAGATTATGCTGCTAGGGAAATTATTACACTGCGGAACAAAAAAAATAAAAAAATCTGCGGCACTTATTTTGTTAATGATTTTTGCAAACAATTGCATTAGACATACACAGTATGTATTTACTTTTTTTGGATTGGCTCTGGTTCTTGAGATAAACGAAACACAAGATATCATTGAAAAAAATTTAAACTTCCCTCCTAAAGATCAATTAATTCTATTATTCCCTCTAAATCTTTTTTTTTGACTCATATAGGTATATTAATTTTACGAAGTAGGTATCAGAACTTGAAAATATGAGTTCGTGTCTTACTGTGAGTTTAACAGTGCTTTTTGTCTGGAAAAGTATGAGTTCTTTACGAAAACGTTGTGTTAACCCTTGAAGATGGTGAATTTTTTATTAGGCCAGCAAGGTGAACATATTCTAAATATCTGTTTCATATGTCTATGGGATAGTTGCACGAAAACATCAGATTCGCAAGCTCTAGCTTTTGAGAAAAAATATGGAAGTAGGAAAAGCAAGTGTGATTTATGAATCACCGATAAGCCGAGATAATAGTCTTTTACACCACTTCACATCAAGCTTGGGCTAATTAAAGGAGACTGTTTTAAATATGTGCATCAAAAATTTCCAGTCCAGAGCATGGAAACATTAGAAGCAAACATCTTCGATGGACGCGAATCCATACTCTTATAAAAGACACTGTATTTGTAATCCATATGACACAAATTGAAACTGAAGCATGGCTAAGCTTTGTTTTAGTAGTCAAACATTTTTTGAGGTACCATGAAGTGCCAGATTATTTAGAATTAGGTGCTAAATTGCTTCAAAATTTTCCCACATTAGGAGCTACTATGAGCATTAAATTGCATCTTTTGCATAGCCATTTGGACAGGTTTCCGGATATTCTGGGCGATTACAGTGAGAAACAAGGAGAACGGTTCAACCAGGACATCATAATAATGGAAGAAAGTTACCAAGGTCGATGGGATCGCCACATGACGGCAGACTTTTGTCGTACTTTGATAAGAGATTTTCCTGAGCAATACCATCACAGAAAAGCTTACAGAAAAAGTTTTCTGAAATTTTTGTTTTAATAATTTGATGAACAACATATAAATTTTTTGTTTTTATTTCGTTCTGGTAAAGGACCTTAAGAAAAATATTTTTTCAAAACATATTGGCATTTTTATTTGTGTTTTCTCAGTGAAATAGCTAATAGTCATTATCTCAAAAACTAGAGCCAATTTAACAAATCTAATAATTTTCTAGTATTCAGCACACTTGTCTGATAAGGAATTGACTTTAAGTCAGAATGCCGCAAAATAACTGTTCCCCAGTGTTATCAATCCTAGTTATTAACTTGGGTATGTAATTATAAAATGAAATTTATATCCTTCAACCATTATTTAAAAAATATATAGTGATTATTGTGTCTGAAACTTTTCAAAGTAAGGATAGTAATGAATACCTGTATCCCTCAGAGTATGGACCTTGCAGTTTTGGCACCTGTTCGCAACTGTGTACGGCTAAGAAGAAAGATGCATATTCATGTGAGTGTGTTCCTGGTTATCAACCAGTTCCTGGTGAAAAAGGTTCTTGCCATGCTGAAGGTAAAATTGGGGCAATATTTTTTATTCTGTTTCTATCTCTTCTGCTCCTAATTTTTTTCCTTATAAAGCAAAGTAATTTTCCTCTTTTCTTTACCCTGTTTTACTTAAAGAAATATTCACCATTGAGGTGCACAAAAAGTCTGCTATTAAAAGCATTTGTTGCTTTTTTTATTGGGCCGAATGATGAACTACCAAAAAGATAAATACCTTACAATTATTTTTTTGTTTGAGTAATTTTGTTAGAGTTTTGTCAGTCATAATGTTTCACAAAAGCAAAAATTATTTAATGTTTTTTTTAATGTACATCTTCAAGCTTATGTAGGAGGGCATGAGATTAGTTTTCCAAATGTTAATAGTTCCCCCATATTTTTTGCTCTGCTAAGCTTTTGTATTTTTCATCCTATGAGGTGTGAGTTAAGATTATTGACGAGAAGTCTTTAAAAAAATTAATATGATTGCCTAGTCACTGTACTATACTCTTTTTTCAGTATGAAGGAATTCTTGTTTACTCCATCCTCTTTTTCGGGTTGTAAAATCTATAAAGGCATTGATCGATATTCTAATACAACGAATACGTTGTTTGTACAACTGCATATTCAAACAATGAAAACACAGAGAACGTCCCCCCCCCCCAGATTTGAACAACAACCCTTTTTAGCCTACTTTCCCGTTAAAAATAAAAGAAAGACGAAAAAAGTATTAAAAGTAGCTTAATGCATCAAAAAAATATCGCCAAGTCCAAAAAATATCGCCAAGTTAAAAAAAATATCGCCAAGTCCAAAAAATATCGCCAAGTTAAAAAAAATATCGCCAAGTCCAAAAAATATCGCCAAGTTAAAAAAATAAAGAGGTAAAATGAATATCGAAAAATTAAAAATTTGAAAGTAGGGTATTGAGATGGGGAATTTGTGTGTCGGTCTGTCTGTCTGTCCCCCCCCTAATAACTTTTGAATGAACATTCCGATTTGGACAAACTTTTTTTTGTTGGAAAGATCTCGGCGAGTACAGCTCATTCCCATATTTGATTTTTTGATTTGAACAATTTTTGGTTCAACTTTGAGCCGTTCAAATAACCGGTCCCGCGATACTAACTTTTTAATGAACAGTCCGATTTGAACAAACTTTTTTTTGTTGGAAAGAACTTTTCAAGGATACTTCATTCCCGTATTTACATTTCCGATTTGAACAATTTTTCGTTCAACATTGAACCGCTCAAGCAAGCTGTCACCCCTAATAACTTTTGAGTAAACAGTCCGAAAAAAAAAAAAGACTGACTGTGTAGACGATTTTTTGTTTATTTATTCATTTGTTTTATTGAATTTATTATTATTATTATTATTATTTTTGGCAGACGATTTTTTTTTGTAACAAAAATGTTTCATTCACTAGGGCATTTTATTCTTTATTTATATTTAACAACTGGCAACGGATTAAAAGTGAAATTCGAGACATTTTATTAACGGACGAGTTTTTTTTTTTTCTTTTCTTCTTGATAAAATGTGTTTTGATGTACTTTGTACTTTTAATTTTTTTTTGAAAACAATTGAGGAATTTTTCTACGGAAGAACTGTAACAGTTACATTCTTTAAAAGATGCGACAAAACTTTATTTATTCATTTATTTACTTTTTATGTGTCTATTTCATCTGATGAGAGAAGTATATTTTGCTTTTAGAAATCAGCTTCAAGTGCTAAAAAGGTATGTTTGACATAATTTTTAGTCTTAGATAATCAAGATAATAATGATCAGATGCTAGAATGCCGATGTCGATGTACGGGAAAGTAGGCTCGTTTAGTTCTTGACAGAACTTCTTGTTTATTATTGTTATTTAATGATAAAACTGTAGTAAAGTGTTTTCTTATGTGACATTTAATTAAAGATCAAGAGCTTCAAAAAATAACTTACACTAGCTTTTGGTGCTTTCTGACACATGAGGAGGCAATGTCTTCTCAATTATTAGCTTTTCTTTAAATGTACAATTAGGGTTCCCATTCGGTGAAAAATTCAATACTGTTGGACCTTGATATAAGGTCACCTTTCCAGACTTCATGAAACTGACCTTATAATCAGGGTGATCTTATAATCAATTCTCACGCATTTGTTAAATCATATGACTATAAATAGTTTAATTATCTTTTTAAAATTCAACATGTTCAAAAATATTATTTGGCTCTAATATTTTGGCTGAGTTGAACAAATTAAAATTAATGGAAGAAATAAAAAGTCATTAGTTTATTTCTTTGTGTATCAATTCTGCATAAAGTTGTGTACAACCATGTTCAAGCAAATTATTCATGTGTAACATCTCTTATTGTCCGTATTCTAACTTTCTACTGAATTCTCTGCTGTAAATAATACAGGGTTGCCACAGGCTACTTAAATGCTACTTTTTGCTACTTTTTTTTGTCACAAAGCGACTTTGGAGACTTTTTGATGCGAAAACTGGCCAAAAAGCAACTTTTTTTCACTAGAGCTACTTTTTTGGAGACTTTTTATTTTCCAAAGCAAGTTTTTATTCAAAAATAGTTGAATTTTTCACCCTTTTTGTTGCTTATTTAATATTTTGAAACCCATAGTTTTTATTACTCTTCATTCCCATTTCATCATATTTTTCTTTAAAATTTTTTTCTCTTTATTTCTACTAAAAGCTTATTTAAAAATTTGTAATGAACACTCCATGACCAATTTTAACACCATCATTCTCTGTGTCAACTTAGGGCTGTACTCAAGTGCTGTATTGCCGGTTTTGCTTCACTTTTATCAAGTTCTACAATGTTCTACAAAATATTTCTAATTGCTTTCAAAAAATGAAGCACTAGTTAAAATTATAATTTAGGGCCCTATTCCAAAAAAAAGGCGGTAGCATTCCACTTGAAAGTGGTGTCATTACTCCTTTGTCAAACCGTGTCACTGTGCAGAATCTTTATGTGGATATGTTTTGAGAGAGAAATTAAATTACATCATCAAACCGATGCAAAACCATTCTGTGTGAGAGTGCCCGAAAAAAGCTCTAAATTTCAAAAAATGAGAAAAATAGAATTTGAATTTTGCTTCCTTTGCAATATTCCATCAGAATTTTCTGTTATAGATGTCCTGATCGCAAATCGTATCAGCATTCAAAGTTCTGAAATTAGCGTTACATTGGTACCAGATGGGATAAAAAAGAGTACCTTAGGTTATGAAAGAATATAAAATAAAATGTTAACATAAATGAAAGCGGATCCCCCCCCCCCCACCAAAAAAAATAATAAGACTGATTTGAGAAAGTTAGTCACAAAATTAGAAGAAAAATTAAACTGGAAAATCAAGTTACAGGCAAAAGTATGCAGTACTCGTCGTTAAAAGAGCTTCCATGCTTTTGAAGGCCTAGTTATTACAACAGAGAAATTTGTTATTATAAAGCTGATTCTTGTAACAGAAGACTTTAGAATTGTTTATGCTGATATTGCATTCTTGTAATAGCTATTTGCAGTGTGTTCTTGACAATTGCTTTACGTTGATTTTTCCTTGTAGTCTCATGAAAATAGTTCAGGTTATCATAGAAAGTAGTTTAAAGCTCTCGGAAAAAAGAGTGAGAACATTAAATAAAAAGAAAAATTAAACTTTTTACTGAACCAAAATTAAGCTGATTGAATGAAATTAAAATGGAATTAATAGTGGAAAATAAAAAAAAAAAAACTCCCTTTTTTCATAAGTTGTAGCAAAAGTTTTATCTTTTTTCCTTTGTATTAGCGCATTCATTTTAAGTCTATTAAGAATAAAGGTGTAGATTTTTTGCTATTCAGGCCGTCATTTCGGGGTTCAAAGGGGGTCAACCCCCTCCCCTGACCTGAGGAAATCAATGCATTTGCATGTAAGTAGTAATGTTTTTTGCCATTTTTTGGTAAATTTACATTGTGTATACACCCTTAGCCCTCCCCCCTCTAAAAATTTGAAATGACGGTCCTGTTGCTATTGTATGATTTTTCAACCGCACAGTTTGTTTATTACCACATTTATCTTATCATATGAATGCATCTTTTTTGTCTTTGTAACTTTTTTGATTCCTCAAGCTACTTTTTTGAAATTTTTACGCTACTTTTTTGCAACTTTAAAAAAATTTTTAGACTACTTTTTTGCAACTTTTTTGAAATTTTTAGTCTACTTTTGCTACTTTTTTGTTGCATTTTTCCTGTGGCAACCCTGTAATATTACATTTTAGGAGGAATAGTTTTTCGCCAATAAAAGATCATGTACCGGGCAATTCTTAGAACTAAATCCATGCAGTATTACAATTACTAAAAGAAAGTCGGGCAAAAGTGACTTGATAAGCGATTACTGTATTTATGATCAGACCATATATCCAATAATCCACAATGTAAAATCTCTATTCACTAACCACAGGCTTTAGAAGAGTGACCTTAATGTTGGATGATCTTTTATGCGGGTGACCTTATATCAATGTTTGGCTGTATCATTAAATTGGTTTTTGTCATCAATTGTATTAAAAACTTCTTTGTGTGTGATGATAACTTTTCATATCTTATGTACATGTTTTTTGCATTTTAGGAAAAGAAGCTTTGATATATTTAGCAAGTGTAGATAGGATCCGTAAAATCCCGCCGTACAAGCCATCATTATATGAAGTCAATGATGGGCTCTCTGAGGAATCCCACAGCAACCGTATTGAGTCTGTTGATGTTCTTTATCGGGATACAGATATCATTATGTTTTGGATTCTCGGACATCATAAGGCTATTTATCGGTACGACTACAAAGTGTCGAATAATGACAGCAAAAGTAATGTCAGAAGGAAAAGAGAAGATTCCGCAATTGTAAGTTTGCAGCATATTATTCAAATTTACATTTATTATTAATATCTGTGGCTTGGTTCTAAAAGGGCCAATGTCAATTTTTTCACATTCTGTGTTATTTACATCAAAAGTTTCCAATTTAGTAAAACTCTAATTCTACAAAGGCCAATGTCTATATAATATCTAATAATATATATATTATATAAATTATTATGTATATTATATATTTATATAATATATAAAAAATTTCATATGATAAAATAATGATTCTTTACACTAACAATAAACAAATACCAAAAAATAATGACGGGAATCTTACTATAAGAAAGTTATAGCATTCTAAAAAATCTCAAATATCTTTCATCGCCTTTTTCTCGAAACTAACATTTTTAACTTGGGCCCTTTTAGAACCAAGCCACAGATATATAATCGAGACTGATATTATTATTTAAAAATATGGTTTTGTGCATAACATATTGAAATACATTAAGAGCAGTTTTATTAGGCACAAATGAACATGCATAAAGATGAGAATTAGTTTTTAAAAGCTTCTGCTCGCTTCGTTACTGTCAAGGTTAGCTTGTGTGTGTGTGTGGGAAGGGGGGGGGGGGGTTGGGGAAATACTAGAGAAATGGTTCCAAAAATAATCAGGATTTTACATGCATTGAATCAATATTTACTGAAGAGCCATTCATAAGATAGGAGAAATGTTTACTGCAGTAAAAGACTGATTAAAAATTCAATTGGAATTCTTATGAACTGAAAAGTTTTTGTGAAGTCCTGTGCAATGATTGTAGATGATCCACAAATTATATTTTTGAAGTTATACTTCCCTTGTCACGGGCCAAGTATTTTTATTCTTACGTATTGACATTGTCATTTGGTTAATTTCAGTCTGTTATGTATAAAGTAAACTTTTCATGAAGCCATGTAAGCTGCTTGTTTTACTTCTAACAGCTGAAAGTGATACATGTATTTTATGTGTGTATTCCATTTTGAAATAGAATCTTTTCATGTTGCTTAGTTTGAAATATTTTTTTTACCCTTAGCATATAAAATTTTTCATTTCTAAAACATAATTCAACTGTACTACCAACTTCCAGGGGCAAACACAGAAATAGTTTTTGTAATGGACAGGACATGTGTGTATGTGCTTTCTTTAAAGAACAATTTACATTTTACTTATTTTAAGGAGAAATAAATTACAAAATAGTTAATGGTATAGCTAAATTATTTTTTTTTCCTTTGGGAGCCCCCTCCCCCCTAAAATCAGCTACTGCCGACTTCTTAACCTGAACATAAAGTGCTATTCAATAAGTTTTGTCTCTGGAATAATTAAACTCCTTGTGTAGGAGAAACCTTATAGGATAATCAGCTAAAGCTTTGGGCTATCATTTTTTCTTGGAAAGAGGAGGGGTCCTAAAAATATATAGGCTAAAGCACTTAATAGTGCTTAATGAATTATGTAAAACAATTTAATAAGCTGTCCCAATGCTCTCAGCTCTCTCTTAAAGAAAAAAAAAATCTAAAAACAACATGAAGAAAAAATAGATTTCTATATAAGTTAGCTGCATCCCACAGCCTCAAATTTTTCATGTATTACATATCTGTTATATTTAACTGCATTATAACATTTTTTTTCTTTTTCAATTTTCTAACTTGCCAATTAAAACCTCTTTGGGTGGGTTGGGGTAGGAGAACTTTTTTTACATGCTCCATATAACTGCTCTTTATTTTTGTAATGCAACGACTATATAGTATGGAATTTTTCAATCATTTTAACAACAATTGTTTCTATTATTAATTTTGCATTACATTAATTTTAGTGACAATTATATTAATTTTTTTTAAATTTGTATAAATTGTGTGCGGTTTTATTTTGGATGCTGTTTTATATGAATTATTTTCAATGTGCTCTATACTACTGCTTTCTAATAATTTTGAATATTTTAGATTACAGACTTGACTGACCCTAAAGGTATAGCAGTTGATTGGGTCAATAATCATATATATTGGGTTGATGCTGGATCCGATACCATTTCTCTAGCTTCTCTGGATGGATCTTTGCATCAGACTATTATATCTACAAATGTAGATCAACCTACTGACATTGTAGTGGACCCTGAAGCAGGGTAAGTTGTGATAGCTGTAAAAGATATTTAAAGACAGTAATCATTACATGGGGCCACTTCATAATTAGTTAATTACTTACTTTAGAATGGTTTGTTTGCAAAATAGTTCTTTAGTAGTGTGTTTGTGTGAATGTAGTCAGTCATCAAACATTTAGTAAATATTTCTACATTTGGCCATTATTTTTAATGATTTTTGTCATGCTTTACAGTACTTGATTGTTAATCATTATTCTTCCATTTCCTGACACTAATTGAAATGAAATGTTTTCCTTTTTGTCTTCGCCAATCTGTATGTTATAACCTGAATTGCTACTTTTAGTTATTTAACTCAGTGATTAACGGACAACAAGGGCAAACAATTACATTTTGGAAATATTTATAGGCCACCTAATTTAAGTAAGGGTCAAGATGAATACGTGTTGTTTTATTAGTGGGATATCTAGCAAGGATACAATTATCATAATGAGGGGATTTCAATTTTACGGAAACAGCTTTAAAAGGGCCAATGATCTTCATCTGGAGCTATAAATTGACTGGGACCAGCCAAGCTGGGCTCAGAGCTTGCTGCTAATTGTCACATTTGTATTTGTATATTATTTTCACAATTTTTTTTATACAAAAAACACACGAATAGAATTTCAAAAAATTTTCTCCTGCTAGTATTCATTTAAAAAAATCTTGTTTGTGCTTGTAGGGTTTTGCTTTTTATTGTGCATAACTTGTTACATCTTACGTACCATATGCTTTCAGTAGTATACATATATCATGTAAAAGATAAATTTGTTGCTATAGAATTATTGTACTATTTTTGCTACATCATTACTGCTGCGTATTCAATATTTTTTGGGGAGACTATCCGAGGTCCAGATTAATAATATCCAAAGTACTTGTTTTATTTCCTTTCATGTGTGCATGCACTAAAAGACATTGATAATTTGCCACATATTTTCTTTTTATGATTAAATTGATTGAAAGTTCACTATTCCTTTAAAATTTTTCAACTGAAAAGTGACATTCAATTTCTTTTTAATCAGTTGCTTTAGTTGATGTTTGTGCTCCTAGTTCAAAATTTATGTCTATCGAACCCTGATCTTCATTTTTTCCCCTTTTGATAGGTACATTTTTTGGACAGAATGTGGAACCAGTGCTAAAATAGAAAGAGCGCAATTGGATGGAAGTAATCGACAGACAATTGTTGAAAAGGATATAATTTGGCCAACTGGTATTGCTATTGATTATCCAGCCAAAAGAGTATATTGGGCTGACCATAAAACATCTCGTGTTGAATCTGTTAATATGGATGGGAGACATAGGCATCTCATTAAAATTTTCCAGTCCTGTAGGTATTTTTTTAAGCTGTCTATTAATAGTACTTTTCCGTTATAGGTATGGCAGTTGGCTTGGTAATTTTTTTACTTTCTTTCTTGATAAAAATTGAAAAATGAAGTTTGCATCGCCCACATGTTTGAGCCTCTTTTTCTAAATTTTCTCTTTAATGGAAGTTTTGGGCATCTATGACCAGTTCAGTTCTGCCCCCTGCCCAAAGTGTTACTTCCTTTCTTTGTGTTGTAAATCTTTCTTGTGCTGTCTTATGTGTCAATCAAAAAATCCAACCTCTCTCGGCAAATGCAGCAGTCTGGAAAATATGTTTGAATAGACAAGAATCCAAAGTATTTAAACAAAAAGTGACATAAAATATACGTGTTTGCCATTAATAACATCATTCGTTGATTGGTTCAAAACCAATCATAGTAATTGTGACTTAATTATAATTTGCTATTATCAAATTGCTTTTTGAGAGGTAAATTTATTTTTATACATTAAAGTAGCGATATTAAGCTTTTAATGAATTATGTTTTAATGTTAGGAAAAGGAAATGCTTGCTTCGTTTTAATTTCATTACTTATACAATTATTTGTAGTCGATTAGATTTTCTTGACATAATTATAAAAATAGTATTGTTAATTAATTTTTTGACAAAAATAAGACATTAGGTTTTCTTAATAGTAATAAAGAACTTGTAGAGGACTCACATTATGCCTTAAGTTAAACATTTGTTTACAATGTTAAATTAAAGCGCTATTTTTAAAACTTATTTTTTTCCCGACATGCCAGAAAAGACCAGATCAAGATTATAGAAAATCACCCTCTAATTTTGCAACATGCCAGCTAATGCAGGGTAGGGTGTATCCTGTATCATGCAAAAAAAAATTTCGAAATTCAAAATTTTAAATTGATAAAAAAAGTTTTCACTATATTCACATAGTTATCAAAAACTTTATTTTGAAATTGAGAAATATTTAGGTCTTCTGGGAACCTTGAAGTTTCAAGTTATTTTAGTAAAAACAGTGATTTTTAAAAAAAATGTTTAAATTATGTGTAAAGCAAAAATAATTATTTTTTAAGTGCAAAAATTTACTACTTAAGGACTAATCCATCAATAAAAAATGCATTGGAGCTAAAATTTAACTTTCAGGTTTACAGAAATAGTTATGAAAAACCTCACATTTTTGCTAGTCAGTAATATTTTTAGAATATTTACCCATCCTGCAGAATAATTTTTATTATTGTATTAATAGAACAAACATTGAAGTACAGCGCTTTGAAATAGCGAGATTGGTCCACTGTCCACTCAAATATTTATTTTGCGTTACACATAACTTATACATTAAATAACCTCCTCCTTTGTTGAAGTCGGTTAAAAAAAAATCATCGTTTTTACTTGAACTTGAAACTTCAAGGTTATCCCGGTAGACCTAAATATTTTTCAATTTCAAAATATTTTTTTTAGTAACAATGTGACAGCTTTTTATCAACTTTTGAAATTTCGAATTAAGCCAAAAAAAAAATCGTGATACACCCTATGGGTAAATATTCTAAAAATATGACTTACTAGCAAAAATGTGAGGTTTTCCATAACTATCTCTGGGAACCTAAAGTTAAATTTTAGCCCTAATGAATTTTTTATTGATAAGATTAGCCTTTAAGTAGTCCATTTTTGCACTTCAATGCATATTTTTACTTTACACATAATTTATATACATTTTTTTTAAAAAAAAATCATCGTTTTTACTAAAAAACTTGAAACTTCAAGGTAATCTCAGAAAACCTAAATATTTTTCAATTTCAAAATAAATTTTTTTGGTAACTATGAACATAGCAAACCCTTTTTTTCAACTTGAAATTTTGGAATTCCAAAAAAAATTTTCGCAATACACCCTAATGCATTACAGTATTTTGTTTTTTCTTTTATGCTATAAGTGGACTTAATAGAATAATAGTAGAGCGTCTGTTGAAAGTGTTATGAATGAAAAGTAAATTGTCTCTAGCTTAAAATACGCATTTATTTTTTACTGAATTAAATTTAACTTTTAACTGTTAACTTTTGCTTTGAAAATAAGGAATATCAACATAAAATATTATCTAATAAGGATAAATTAATGAGGAACTTCATTTCTTTATTTCAGCTGAGGAAAAACCATTCAAACTTGATGTTTTTGAGGACTATGTGTACATGACAACCACTCCGAGGAATGCTGTTATTCGCTTCGATAAATTTGGAAATGGCAACATTACGTATCTGAGTCGAAGTATGCACAAAGCAAGTGATATTCTTTTAGTGCAAGAAAATCGCCAATATAACAGTAAGTGGGGATGTAGTTTTTTTTTCACTCTTACAACTAATTCATTAAACAAATAATTTTTTATAGTTTCCTTTTTGAAGTATTTAATTTGTATGACAGATATTTGATTTTTTTTTAAACGCAAAAAGCAACTTTTTAATTCATTTCTCAGTTTCTGTGTAACACATGTACTACATGAGGGTTTTAAAATTATATTTTATGTGATGGAACATAAAATTCTCTCATCCTGTTTACAGAAAAATGTGCTTTCAATTTGTAACTAAGGCTAATTTTATTGCGCAGCTTTGCACTTCTAAAACTTTTAC
Organism: Uloborus plumipes; assembly: GCA_038373865.1. NCBI lineage: Eukaryota > Metazoa > Arthropoda > Arachnida > Araneae > Uloboridae > Uloborus > Uloborus plumipes. Next base: position 26,264 of record JAXGGA010007177.1, read on the forward strand.
AAGGTAACTAAATGGAGTTGTGAACATTATTATTGATTTATTTTTGAAAATTTATAACTGGAAAAATTGTTCATAAATATTATTTTCTTTTGGGGGTATCTGTCTTGATCTTAAATGTTTTACCAATCAGAAGAGTGATATCTCCCTCCCCCTTTTCCTAAAAGTGTACAGAGTATAGACATTTTTTTTATGTGGAATTAGATTATCATTTCGAAGCCGACTTGGTGGCGTGGTGGTAGAGCGTCGGCTTTCCGCGCCGATGACCCGGGTTCGATCCTGGAGTTGGCCAGCCGGCGGATTTTCGAGATGCGGAAAATCCTCGGCGCCCATGTCGTATGATTATGCGGCATGTAAAAGATCCCTTAGGGTATTCTTTTGGCTTTGAATATCTCTGGCAAAATTAAATTCTAGTGCTCTTTTGCATCAAAAAGAGCCCAGGTGCCTCCATCTGGCGGCAACTAGGCGCCAAAATTCTCGTGGTAATGGCATTCCGCCGATTCTGGTGCTACGTGAAAGAATGGATACTTAATTGGGGGATCGCACTAGGTCTGCAAAAAGGTTGTGCCTCTACTGCAGCCCCATTTGATAGAAAAAAAAATTACCATTTCGGAATATTAACTGTTAAGGCAAATGTTTAGCATTTTTTTCTTAAATCTTTTTTTATTTTATATTTTTAAATGGTTAAATTGTGCTGTCAAAGATTTGTAATGCATTTTTACTTCACTGGTCAGGTCACACGATTTGTATGAATTTTTAGTGTAAATTTGAATGAGAGAACGAAAAAAATTTCCTTTCAATTGAAGACAGTGTTTATGTACTAAGCATACTTCTTATTTCTAGTGAGTTCTCCATGCTTGGCAGAAAACAATCCATGCAGCCCAAATACTTTATGCATTGCCAAAAACCAAACGTATTCCATCTGTCTATGTTCTGAATCCGGTAATCAGTCCTCCAGCGATGAAGTTCCAGACTGCATTGTTCCAGTTCCTAAACCAGATGTTTTACCAGGTATTTCATTTATTTCCATTTACTGTTTCTGTAGCTAGTTAACTGAATGTGTACTCTTTAGTTGGAAAATTTCCTTTATTTCTAAGTAGTAAAACGTGCAATATAACATGATAAAGTATTATAACATAATATTTGAATTTATTACTGAATGTTTCTTTTCTCAATTTAATTTCTTTTTCAAGATTTCTTCTTTTTTTTTCTCATTTAGAGCCAGTTTGTAGATTGAAATGTTTCAATGGTGGAACATGTTCCGTTGATGAAAATAATGATCCGTTTTGCAGGTAAAACTTTGACAATATTCTAACGTTGCATGTTTTAATTTTATCCTAAATATTGCCTGCTGAAATGAATCTAGACTTTTATTCTATTGCATTTTGCTTCTATTGCAAAAAAGTTCAGTTTCGCAGGGTTGTATAGTTAATTTTATGGCTCCTCCTTCTCGGAGTGAACATTTCTGATACGCTATTGATTTAAAGTGCCCACATGGTCCCATATGCAAAAAAGCTTAGTATCTCCCTGAGTAGACTCAAGAAAACTATATCGCTCTTGCAGTGATATGCTTTTCTTCTATGAATAGTGAAAAAATGGCACTATGTATTGGGTGTACTTAGCTGAATTTACGCAAGTAGTTCGAGCTTCGTACACCGCGATAGTAGCCATAGTCTAGGGGTTAACATTTAGCTTTACAACTAAATCGTAACACCTATGGTACTAGATCTTTGTGTTGATTTGCTATTGCAATTATTTTATTGAAAAAAAATTATTTCCAGCTTGATTTATGTATTTCTTTCCAGTTGTAAACCCACATATGAAGGCCCCAACTGTGAAATAAATAGATGTGCAAATTATTGCAAAAATAATGGAATTTGTCAAGTTGATGTGCCAAAAAATAGCGCATATTATAAAAAACCAGGTTTAAAATGCAGGTAAGTTTTTGATGAAATTTAATGTTAGGGAGTGTTGTATAAAGTAAATTATTTCCTAGGAATATTTTGAAATATCATTGGAAAAAATATTTAATTAGGCTGACCAATCTAGCATTGTTCGCATAAATTTGAAATGAAATTTACTTTCAAGTGTTTTTAAGAAATAGAAGAAAGTTTCACTTCTTTAGTACAAGAAATTGGAGATAAGTGTTTAAATAGTGTTTCCCTTCCAATTCTTAAACATTTTCATTCCACTTTTCTTTTGAACAGAAACTATTAGCATGGATTAAACCATGTTTTTATAGTCTGTACAAAGAACAGTAAAACAAAAGGGTAAATATTTTAATTCACTTAATGAGGGTTTCTTTTTTTTTTTTTTTTTTGGAAACAGGAGGAGGGGTGTTAAAATGTTTGTCTTCAGCAATTGAAATACCTTTAATTGTTTTAAACCAAAGTAGTTTTAGGTGCCGAAAAATAAAATAAAAAAAAGCTGCACAAGTATCTGCAAAAAAGTCAATGTATGTTTTAGGATTACATAGCTATGGCAAGATAGTAAGTTATTTCTTAACTAAACATGTTTTTCTAACATCCTTAACAATTCATGGTTGAGTCAGAAAAGTGCAAATTTAAAACATGTCTGTCCCATTAAACTTTTTTTTTATTTTTAAATCATGACATTGATTTCTAAAACAAAATAAAATAAAAAGGTGTTTAGTGTACTTCCTAATGTAAAGGATTGGAAGTTAAATATGAAAAGTTTACATTAAGCTAAATTATTTTCTATGATGCAAAAAAAAAAAAAAAAAAAAAATTATTATTTCTATTCCTAGTTGCCTTCCCATTTGGACAGGTGAAAAGTGTGAAACTGCTATCAACAGATGTGATGATTTCTGCTATAATGGTGGAACCTGCTATAATGTCCAGAATCAAAGGCATTGTACTTGCCCTGCAAATTTCTTTGGATTAAGATGTGAAAAATGCAGATCAATTAGGTAATGTCAAGATGATGTGTTTTTACTTAATGGGAAAGCAGGAAATAACTGTTAATGTTATGAGCTTGATGCAATATGCATCAATTGCACTGGAAGCGTTTATTCATAAAAGTCATAGATCTATTCTTTATTGTTGATTCTCATGTTGCAGATTTTCTCTCGAATTTTGGGTGTATAAATATTGCCGTATATTTTTTTAATATTTTCTCTTTCTCCATTTGCATACTTTGTTTGCTTTTAAAAAGCATTAACCTATCACTTCTTATTTATTGTGAGTTCATAAGTTTGCATTGTGGTGTCAATTAATTTGATATTCAGAAATGTTTTTACTACTTAAGGGGGTTTTTACTACTTACTCTTGGGAGGAGGGGGGGGGGCAGAGTTAAAAAGCGAATACATAGGCTTTTGACAAAAAATAGAGATTACACTACTGGTTTCAAATCAAAATGTTGTTGCGAGTGTAAAGAACTTTATGGCATTGGAAACTTCTCTGGTAATTAAATAACTTTAAAAATATTAACAAGCATTTTAAAGTTTTTTTTTAAAATAATCTTAAAATTTTGAAATCAAAGTGCATTAAGAGCAGTTTATGGAATTTATAAAGCTGTGGCATTACTTAATGATATATGCAAATCGTTTTTGATACAGTAAAATTTTCACAAGTTGTCTGGCAATGGAAAATCAATCATTTTTAGTTTCTTACATAACAAGGGGATTCACAATTCAAAAATATGGGGTTAGTAAAAATCAAACTGAAAATTTTTTGATGATGCATCGATGGTTTTCAATGCGTAACATTGAACAACATTTCGGGGCACACAGGTAAACTTCACTAGCTGTTGGCTAAGCATTACTGTATTAATACATAGAATGAAAAATGACAAAAAAAACCCTTTAAAAGGAATTAACTAGACAAAGGATAGAAAAAAAAATCTAAGTTTTTAGATTTGTTGAAATAACAAAAATATTAATGAGTTTGAATATGAGAATTATATCTAAGTTAAGTGAAATAGGGTTTAATAAAAACTGCTGTAGTTAAAACAGTATGGAAATAACTGTTGCACAGAATTAATATCTGTAGAAGCTAGTCAATTGGAAAAACTCAGACTTGCCTATCTTTGAAAATGAAAATTTTGAAAAAACACTACTGCAAATTAAAGTGACTTCTGGCTTGTGAATATGTTACATAAATTGGATAAAACGTTACTATTTATCTTTTGTTTATTTATTTTTACTCTTATTTATTTTTTAATTTTTTTTTTTTGTTGAAGTGCTTGAAGGTTGTAATTTATGCTATAGGAAATAAAATTTATTTTCAGTTCGGTTTGTCGGGTATTAGATAATGAACTACTATCAGGTACCTATTTGTACTCGAATAAAATCGTAAATTGCCCCTGAAATTTTCCTAAAATTTTGCCAAAATATTCCTAAAATTCCCTAAAATTTTGAAAAAGTCTACTGGAAAGAAAGAGTATATTTAGGTATAATTATTGAAAGAAACACACATTTTTAAGTCTAGAAACCTATTTAAATTATTATAATAATAATACTAGAAAGTAAACAGTGATTTGAGTATACAATACCATTCAAAAATTTTAGTTTACGCTGATTGAAAATATCGGATGTTTTCAAAAACATTGTGATATTTCCGAACAGTGTTCCGAAGCAATCTCTGGGGGCTGGGGAGCGTCAGTGAGCAGAAGGCAGAGCCCCGTACTTGTAAAAATAAAGATGTTAATTTTGTGTTTTCTAGCTGTCAAAATGATGGTATATGTAGACTGGAAACCTCTGGAAAATATTCCTGTGCTTGCATGGCTGGATACCATGGACCTTCGTGTGAATTGTCCAAGTGCACTGATTACTGCCGGCATGGAGATTGCTCTATCGTAAATGGTGTTCCGATGTGTAGCTGTGATGCTGGTTTTTCTGGAAAACAATGTGATCAAGATCTTTGTGATGTACTTTGCTTAAATGGAGGTATGATATAAAACCTTTCAGCGAAATGTTTTGAGGAAATCTGAAATGTACAACTTTGAATACATATATCTCAAGATATTTATTATAACTGAAATGAATTCAAATTTTAAAGTTTGAATTGTTTAAGTTTTAGCTGTATCTAGCTTTTATACCAATTAAACATAACCTACCAACTGCAAGGTTCTTCAAAGTATTGCAGATTTTTTGTTCCATTATTCTTTTATGGAGCAGTTATTTCAGAATTGGTTAGATAGCAACACTGCATTAGTGAAGTATTATTGAATACAGCATTTTTTTTAATGCAATAAATATTGAGGTTGTGGAGTGAGTTACTTCAGAAGATCGTACTGCCTGTGCGAGATTGTTCTATTGTTGTTTTTAATTATACCACTCAGGTGTTCGAGGACGAGGAGATACATCTACCTGATTTAAGGTGGAATGAACCATTACGATGGAAGTCTGATTTAGCTCATCACACATGACAATAAGACATGTTTATAGGGCACGCAACCGTTCACAACACACATTCATATAGAGAAGGGACAAGCACAGAAGAGAGTACATCCATGCCCCAGCCGGGATTTGAACCCGGGGCCTCCCCATCCCAGTCAAACTTCTCTGACCACTTGGCAAGCTGGCCGGAGAGATTGTTCTAATTAGCATGAATTAGACAAGCCTATTAGGTACTGTAGATCAACTAAGCAATTTAAGTTTTTGCAATGAGGTATTTTGTTGTTTAGAAATGCATGCAGACTGTTCTTGTATACTGCACTGGTGCAACAGAAAAACTATGATAGAAAATCGTTTCTGTGTTCAATTTTATGTGTATATATATTTACATTTAAAAAATCCAAACTCATTTTTATTATGGTACTTAGAAACCATTTTTTCGTAATTACATCAAAATGTGTTACATGAGCTATTTTAAGATCAACTTCAGGATTTTTGATATGTACACCTAAAATACTAAAAAAAGTTTAAAATTCCGAGTATTAGTTAAAATGTTAGAATGGCAAAAGCTTTAGATTTCCTCAGTTATGAATGTGGCTCTAAAATAAGATAAAATCCAAGAAGATATTGTAATTGAAAACTTGATCATAGGTACTTGCAAACGTGGAGCAAAGAAACCAAGTTGTTCCTGTCCCAAGGGATTCCAAGGTCGACGATGTGAGCAGGACAGATGCGGTTGTTTGAACGGTGCTACCTGTGTTTCTACTAAAAATGAAAATGGAATAGATTATGCTTGCCATTGTCCTGCCAAATACTCGGGAACACATTGTGAAACGTTCAGTCCATCTTCTTGTGCTGATATTGTTTGTGAAAATGGAGGGACATGTCAAATGTCCAAAGGCAATCCAATTTGCAAGTATGTAACAGAACTGAAATTTTGTTCTTCATTTATTTTTATATTTGTCCATGTCTTTATCCAGGTGGATAGTCTAATCTCTAGATAGTGTGAAATGTTTCAAAATAACCACCCGAAAATGTATGATTTTTTAAAGTTTAATAATTTTTACAAGTTTTGTTTGAATACTTATAGCACAAAGGAAATTTAAATGAAATTAAGCAGTTTCAAAAGCAATGCAACTAACTTAAAAACTCTGTGAAGATTGGGTTTGTTGTAGAGCATGTGAAGTGTTTAGTTTTAGGTTTTGATTTTATGGGCCCTTCAATGGTGCTTAATTTTTATAGCATGTGCAAAAATTCAGAATACACATTCTTTGAATTTGAAAAAACTTAATGCACATTTTAAGTAAAATTCAGTTGGTGTAACAAATTTTAATAACTAAAAAAGGAAGAATTTGCAAAATTTATAAATTGAAAGCAAAACTACTTCCAACTCTGTGCTACATTTTTTTTTTGCATGAAATAAGAACCTGTAGCAACCCTTCCCCATATTTTTATATAATTGGTGATGCCCTTTATAGTTGGTGATATTTTCTGAAAAACTTAAAACCAATAAAATTAATATGCAGTAATTAATTGTATAATAACATATGCTGGCGACTGAATCAGTGTGATCTAAAATCACTTTAAGTTAGCATCAGTTTTTTTTTTCTGGATTCAATTTCAACTTTAAAATAGCTACACACTTTAAACTATTTGAAAAAGTTAACAATTTAAATCAAAATCAGCTTTCATTCTTTTATTATTTAATGATAATAACTTTTAAAAAATTTTACATAAAATTTATTTGAAAAGCTCTTTTTTATCGATATTTTTTGATTGCTGCATATCACTGCATGTTTTATTCCAATTGAATAAGCATAAAAGTTCATAATGTTAATTAATCTTTTATTGCATGCGTTTTGAACACGTTTATAAGTTTTCTAAATATTCCCATCCCTCTTTCATGTTTAATTGGGTTCTTGAATTTAGTCTTAGGTTTTACATTTGTTCTGCTTCTTTCCTTTTTTTTTTCCTTATACCCAAGAACCAATACTAAAATAGTTGGCTCAAACTTTTAAGTTCCTTATTTTTCCAAATGAAAAATTTTGTTACATAGTTCGGAATACCTCTGTGATTAGCCATTTTCCTCTTTGCACGTTCAGCAAAGTTTTTTCTTTTACAGAGGTTAGATAGGCTCAGATTATTTCATCAGCATGGTGTTATGTTTGTTTAGCTGCTTATGTAGGTCACAGAACTTTACCTGAAGTGATCAAGCAATATTAGATGCATTCATTTTATCTCAGAACTCCACTCTTTTAATATCTTCTATTCTGTCTTGTTATTTTTCTGTTTTTATGGTCTTTGTGTTCATTTTAAGTTTCCTATAAGCTTTTTACAATTTTGCTTTCTAAGTCATTTATTTACTGAATGCTTAATTTTAAAAAGGCCATTAATTTGAGAAGGTTAGTTTTGCACTTTAAGTATTAAGTTTATTAATTTAGTAATATATATATATATATATATATATATATATATATATATATATATATATATATATATATATGCAACTAAAATTGTCGATTTCTTTTGTATAAATTGCATAATTTTATAATTTGCATTTTGTTTCTTGGCAATTAATAATCAGTTTTGCTGTATGTGTTATGGTTTTGAAATGTCCCTTTTATGACATGTAATTTTACTGAATATTAACAAGTGAAATATTTAATCAAATTATATGCTTATGTGTGTTGCCCCCCCTTTCCCCCAAACACAATTAAGCATATAATTTATGATGAAATATGATGGCGAGGGAGAGGGTAGCAACTGTGTAATAAGAATGAATTTTGTTGCTGAAAATTCAAATTATGGTTGAATATTAATGCAGATTGCGCCATTATGCTAAAGATAGTTTGACATGAAACCAATAAAAGATAAATAAATGCCTAATAGATTAATATCCAAAGATTACCAGATAGAATTTTCCTTTTTATGTTGTGTAAGCGACAATCACCAAAAAATGCTCAATATGAACCATGTAACTAACCCTATCATTGATGTATAATTTTTCTATTAATTTCACCCAAATCCCCAAATTATTCTGAATTTTCAAAAGGTTTGTGGTTTTCATTCCCCATGTTTTGATTTAAATGTATTCAGGTAAAAATAGTTTTAATGTGCAAATTTATTTCTGTCATAGTATGAATAATGCTAGAAGTGTGAGCTTTCATCATTCAATTTTGCATAATATTTGTAAGCATAAATTCTATGCTGAATTTTCCAGATGCATTGTGCTATATTTGTGCATCTAATGATGCATTATAAAACCGATATTTTTCCAATCATGTTTTCTTTGATCCTCTATTAATTGCAGTGTAGTTTTCCACATAAAGTTTTCCTATTATTCTTCTTTGAGTAAAAAGAAAGGTTTTTTAAATTGAAATTGTGATTCAAATTTTTTCCCTTTAAAGTTTAAATTGTGAATTTGTTTTTCATTGAGACCATGCCAACAAGTACATTAGTTAATGCAATTAAAATATTCATTGTAGTGCAAAAAATTAAAAGCATTAAAACAATGTTAAAATGTACAAATAGCAGTATAATTACAAGGATATTTCAGAGTTATGGAATTTTTTTTTTCAATTGAGGAAATAAGTACATGGATGAAAGGAAGCGTTAAGCTTTTGTATGAAAAGATGATGAAAATGATAGAAAAAATATTTTATCTGTGTGGGTGGAAGAAATGTAATCTAAAAGTTTTTCCCAGAAATGTTTTCATCTGCCAGAAAAGTTCATTTCTCTGCATTACAAAAGAGATTCCTTGCTGCCAAGAAATTTGTTAGCTTTTTCGTTGCTGTTTACATATTGTGACTTTGTGTATTGCTTTTAAACAATTTATTATGTTTTAGAAAACTGATCAGTTGTTGCAATGTATAGGTTAAGTTAGAAAACTTTGCATTGTATTAAGTCGTCTTTCCAATTTTTTCTATAGTTGCTTGCCAGGTTGGGTTGGTCTTCTTTGTGAAATGCAGTCTGATAACTGGGACAAGTGTTTAGGCTATTGTCTTCATGGAGGTGTTTGTACATTGCCCCCAAATGGCGTTGGTCCTCCTATGTGCACGTGAGTTTGTTTCTACATTGAACTCTTTTTTTTAGAATTAACTAAGTCATGTCCCAGAAAGTTTTGTGCATATTTTGATGAGATAACTAAGGCAGAACATTTGTTAGAAATAAAGCATTTCTTTGTGCATAGTTAAAATTGTTTGTTTTATAAGTGAAATTTTTTTTGAATTTTAATTAATTTCACCATTTGTTTCTTGAAATGGATTTACAGGATTGTCTTCTTGGTTATTTTTAATTAATAATCTTTGCTCTCATAGTAAATTATTTCTTTGATTATTTTTTATGCCCCAAGGGGTTACTGTATTTTATTCCCATGTTTTACACTGTACCTTTCAATTTCAAATATTTGATGTGCAGTAGTACATCAATAGCTACCTTATGTGCCTAATTGTTTTATTCAAAGTTAATGTTTCTTTTTTGCCTTTTTTTTTCACTTAAGAACTGTTGGAGAAAAACTTTAAAAAGTAAAGATGAAAGCGTACTTCTGCCGTATATATATACTTTTCATTAAGTATCACTTTCATTAAAACAAATTAATGTTTTCAAAATGCTTTTTCCAATGAAATAAAAAGAAACAATGCCACAGTGCAATTAACAAGTATAAAGTGCACGTAAAAAAGAAAATTTATTTTATTTAAAAAAAAATTTTACAAATGAAGGTAATTTTCTCCTATCTTCCCCTGTATGCAGTTGATTTTTATTTCACTTTTAACTTAAGAATAATCAAGTAATATATTTTACTTGCTAAGTAAGGATTATAAATCGAGTTTTAGCAATCTGAAACTATGTTTACTCTTTAATAGCATTTTTAAAAAATGTTTTTGCTACTTGTGTTATAGGTGTGCCAGGGATCGTGCTGGGAAGAGATGTGAGATTAGTACATCATGCAATAACTTTTGCTTCAATTATGCAACTTGTGTTCCAGCTTTAAATGCGGATGAAAAACCTACTTGCATGTAAGCAAACTTCATAAAATTAAAAATAAGCATTTTTTTACTAATCTTTCAGAGTTGTGTTTAGAGATAATAATTTCTTGTTATTTTTAATATTCTGGAAGGAAGTTGGCGTTCAAATTGCTTTAATCATTTTTAATTCATAAAAAAAAAAAGAATTTTCTTGTAAAATAATTTTATAAATACATTTTAGTTTTTAATGTTGTACTAAAAAGAAATTTTTGTTCTTAATTAAGTTTTAAAAATATGTTTGATCAATAGAAATTATTTTTGTATTTATATGTTTTGTGTGCTTAACATATGGTTGATTTATTTATATATAGAATCTAAGTTTTAACTTCTAAAAATTTTGAGCTTAAGATGAGCAAATAAATAAGTGATAAATAAGAATAACGCACTTACAGTCATGTCATCGGAGAGGAATTGAGCCAGATCAAAGAACTAATACTCAAAGCTGTTGACGTTATTTTGGGGGAAGTCATTCAGCTGATTGAAATGAATTTATTGCCTTATTGATTAAAATTTTCCATTTCAGGTGCCAAAGTGGTTATTATGGCCTCCGTTGCGAAACTAGCCAGCCATTGCCCTTGCCAAAATCAAACAAAAAATCTTTTTCATCTGACTGTAAGTGTTTTCGTGATTAAATTTTTAATGTGTTTGTACTTTTCATTCATCTGTTAATTAGCAATCCTAAATACTTTATGCCTGAAAAAATGTATAAATTCTTCACTCTTCAAAAATTGAATTAAAATATTAATAACTTTGTTGCCAGAGGCAAATTCAAAAGCGAGCAAGACATATAGAAGGAAACAAGGCATAGAGGAAAATAAGGATGGTTGGGAGAATGGGCCAGTTTTATTTGAATTTTGAAATAAAATGTGGAAAAAAAATCTTTACTTTGTCCAGTAGACGTAGCAGATTAGGATCAAGTCTACTGGAAAAGTTAAAACCGATTTTTCTTGTTTTATTTCATTCTAGCACATGAATGCAGCTGTCCCATTCCCTCTACTTTCCCAATTTTTCTGATTATCCCCTATGTGGAAAATTAGATCTCTTTAGCAAAATAATAGAAAAGACTGTAGAGTTTATAATTGCTGCGTTTTTTTTTTTAACATCATTTGTATACGTGTTGAACTTTTTAATTATTTAGAGATTTGTAGTTATAAGTAAAACGCAAAGATATTTCTTGATGAAATGATATCCTAGCAAGATGGAGAAGAGAAATCAACTTTTAGAGTATCTGACACACATTTTAAAAAGCCAAGCCTATTTCGTTTGCCTGCCAGCTTTATTTAGAAAAGTTTTCATTCATAAGATAGTTGTCCCAATCCTGCACTTATCTTATTCTGTCCTGGATTTATTTGAGCATAATGTGGAGAGCAGGAGTAAAAGATATATGTACAGTCAATTCTCGATAACTCGAATTTGAAGGGACCGAAAAAAACTTCGACTTATCATTAGTTTCGATTTCTAACATTTTAATAATAAAAACTTGAAATAAGCAATTAATGTATAGATAACTGACAAGTTTAATTAATTAAAATTGACATTATTTGAATTAAAATGTTAAGAAAGAAAAATAGATCTTTCTTTTTATACATATTTCATTCTTGTGGGATAATCCGTCATTTTAAGCTGCATTGAGCAGTTTTGTAATCTAAAAAACGATAAATAGTACAACTTTTTCACATATCGTTCTTCATTGGCAACAGATTCATTTTCTTCCATGGTTTGTACTCCTCGTTTACAAACCTCAGTATTTTAATCACATTTCTTAAATTCATATCAAAGAAATTTTCTTGATCAACTGCTTTAAAAGTCGTTTGTTTAAAATTCAATAATCACTGTACCACTGTCACAATTCATTGAAGATTGAAGAAGCAAAACTTATTTTGGAAATCAAATTCCTGACAGATGCTATAAATGCAATAAATACAGCAAAAGCCACAACAGTTGTTATTCCTTTATTGCACATTGATTCAACAGTTCTTCTATTGACTTCAGATTTTCTATGAATGAAACACAAGAGAAGAATAAATAAAATTTCACGCTCTCACTTGAAGGTTTTTTCTGCTTTTTAACTATTAAATGTTTAGTCACCTCAAAAAAAAAAAAACTTCGAGTTAAGGGAAGTAAACTTCGAGATCTGGAGGAAAATTAACATAGAATTGAAGACAAAGGGATCAGGACCTAATAAAAAATTAGAGTTATAGTAATATTCGAGTTATCAGACTTTAAGTTATCGCGAATTTACTGTGTATATATTTTGATTCGATGGGAAATTGATATGTGGAAAATCAATTATTTTTAGAAAACTACATAATTTTTATTTTTGAAAATACATGGAATTTATTTTAATTTACCACATTTGTAGTCAAACATATTGCAAATTATGGAGAATGTTTTGTTCACACATTTGTTTTAGTGAATTGTTCTAAAAAATTTAATATTTTAGCTTTGAAGATTGTAGTAAATATGCTGAAAATTAATCAATTAAACAATTTACTCTTAAGTTTTTAATTTATGTTTTAAAATTGATTCAGAAAAAAAAAGAACATGCATTTAATTTATTACTGCCATAAAAAATCAGAAATATAATGCGCTTTAATCTGTATGTATAAATTATTGAAGTAAAAAGTTTGAAATTCAAAATTTTGCTTTTGTTTTCTTAAAGTTTCTCCTGTATTTAATACTAATTAAAACATGCTTTGCTAATGATGTAAACTAAGCAAAATTGTTACTTTGTGTGCATTTTTTGGGCAATATTTATTTTGATTTTAAGAGTTTAATTTTCTTTGTTAGTGGTTGCATCAATCGGAATACCAGTTTGTACAGTGCTGCTTCTGGTCATTGTTATTTCTTTTGCTGTTTATATCTATTGCAGAAGAAAACGGTATGTATGTCTCTAATTTGATTTAGTTACAATCATTTTCAAATTTATTGCTTAGAGCGTGCAATTTTTGGGCATACTTTTTTTTATGATAGTACCTTTTTGTAAAATGCTTGTCATGAGAAAAAAATATATTTTGTTCCTGCTTTTACATACTGTCTCAACTTCCGATACCCATTCTGCAAAAGTAGATTGTATACTCTTTGACCTGCCTATTCACACATTGTAGCAAATGGTTTTCTTTTTTTACTATGTTTTTGCTTGCCGTAGAACCTTGATTAATCGCAGTGTTCAGGGCCAAACCACCTTCATTTATCCAACTTGAAGAGCTTTTTAGTGAGTATAACTTTGCTGTAGTTTAACAGACATTTTGAAAGCAATAGGGTGAAAAAATTCCTTATAAAATATAAGCTAAAAACTCACGAACAGTAGCAAAAGATGCAATGATGTTAGTGAATAAAATTAGAGCAAGGACACGAAGAAACAAGTTTCCATCCAATTAGGTTGCTTGACTACTTTAAGAAACCCACTTTTGTGAGAGGGGTAAATGACTTTTACAAAAGGGGAACCAAGAATATTAGCAATAATATTTGTACGTTAAATTAGATTGTCCAATTATTAATTAATCTTGAAAAAAATAGTGCCCGCTGTTCAATAGGTATTCAAGAATGTGCTCTCAAATGTAAAAAGGTTGAAATCACTGTACTAGGAGGTTTGGAGAAATAAAAAAAAGGGGGGGGGGCGAAGGTGGCAAAAATGCTCTGATAAATCACTATTGTGCAATAAAAATCGCTGCCTGGCCATGAAAGGATGCGTACTTCACAAAAAAAAAAAAAAAAAGAAAAAGAAAATGAAAGAAAACCAATATCGGATAAAAAGGCTCTGTTTAAATGAATATCTGATAATTGAGGTTCTATTGTATTTTGTTTAGCTGAAAACAAACCAAAACTCTCTTATGTAAAAAAATAAATAAATAAATTTTTAATTTGGTACACATATAATTCTTTTTAAAATCCTGTTAAAATATGTCAAAGAAAATAAATGAATTTTAAAATTAACCTTGTAACACTCAAATTATGTATGCATATTTTATTTTAATTATTTGTTTTTTGAACAGAGGGCTTCCATTTATGCATGTTCGAATGCAGGACTCTGCCAATGTGGAAATAAATAACCCAATGTATCTGAAGGAGGATTATGATTACGAAGCCAGTGAAGCGCTCAATGGTTTAGTGTCTCAAGAAGGAGATGAGGTACCTTGAAGCCATAACTCTAATTGTAAAGTATTTTAATAATGTTTTTTGTTAACATGTCATCCGGTTATTCTAAAAATTGAAAAAATGTGTGGATGTCATACCTTCCTAAAGTTTTGCTTGTTGCATTAGAAATTTATTCGAATGACATTGTACAGTTATTTTTTTTGCTGTATTGATGACTTTCTAAAGATTTTTTTTCTCCCTTTTATTAATAAGGCCTACAATGTCTTTTACAATTATACATCTTTTCTTTCCAGTTTTCTAGATTTTCCATTCTGAGCAGTAAATATATTTGTTACTTGAAAAAAAGAAAGGAAGAAAAAGTTTTTTAAAAAAATCAGAAGTAAAAATGTGCGAAATTGATGTGTAGATCAGATGATTAAAATTTATAATGTCTTTCAGCTCAAATGTTTAGAGGAAGATGATTGCAAAAAGCATCTAAAGATAACTTGGAAATTACACTAGCAATCCATGAGCAGAAGCTTAAACCTACCTTTTTCAAAACAGTAAAATATGCTGCTACTCCATATAAATATGCAATAATTACAAAACACTTAAATTTAAAATGGTGTTTTTTGTTTAACAGTATTGTAGTTTTTTTAGTTAAAAAATTGTCTAATCATGCTGCACAAGTAATCCATGAAGTAGGTTACTGATTTTGAAGCATAAAACAAAAAGATTATGCAGATAAGAGCTTTTCATTTGCATAGTTATGACATTTTTGTGCATACATTTGCAGCTTATTTCTGGAATGTTAAACTTGGACATCTGTGGCGGCATAGAGTGCAAAAGCCACTCGCCTTTCGGTGAAAAACTAAGAGTTTGGGATCTGGCAACACTGCACTCTTTGTAGATGTTGCTTACCTCCCACACCAGCAGTCACACATGCAGGGCTGCCAATTACTACGCATTTAGCGTAGTAACTACGCATTCATCCAGCTTACTACGCACTACGCAAGGAGAAGCAAATTCTGCGCATTCGTTGAATAAT
This sequence comes from Uloborus plumipes, assembly GCA_038373865.1. NCBI lineage: Eukaryota > Metazoa > Arthropoda > Arachnida > Araneae > Uloboridae > Uloborus > Uloborus plumipes. The sequence goes on from JAXGGA010007177.1 coordinate 41,766, forward strand.
CACACAAACTAATTATTATTATTATTATTTTTTGTTCCTTGCATGTTGAATGTCCAAATGATGCTTTTTTGAGTCGATTCCAGTATCATTTCGCATGACATCTTCCGTTTAAAACAAATGCCAAACAAGGGCCGCTACACAAGTCATCCACTCCACTCCTGAGCGGATCGATGACGTAATCGGAGCGATGACGTTACCGGAGCTGTTTCGTTCACGATAGGAAGAACTGCGCGGAGCGCAACGTCTTCTTCATTCTAATTGGAGAGTGAAGGATGCTGTTCTTTGAATACTTAGAATGAACTTTGCACTGAAACTCGGAATGCTTAATGAATTGAAAAAATAAGTATGATTCATAACAACGAATCATGTTATTTGAAGGAATTTCCTGATGAACTAGCAGCTTAAGTAAAACGGGAAACGGGCAACCTTACATTGTTATTAAAACAATCTTCATAGATAAAATATTTCACTTTTTGTTTTTCTTTATTTAATCCTGTTGTATTTCTAAATTAAATAAAAGAATGAAAGTCTGAATTTGGAAAATAAATTTCTTTTGGAAATTTGTTTGCCAAGTTTTTCTGTGAATTTGCTGTCATTTGACAAATCTTCAGTTTGACTTGTTTTTAAAGAAACTTAGAACTGCAGAACAGTATAATCAACATTGTCTGTTAATAATTTTAAAAAATGAAATATCATTTTCCTGCAATTGTTTTATGTAAAGAATTTGTTTGAAATTGGGATTTGTTTTGAAATTGTTTTATGTAAGGAACAGATTAAAGCATATCGGCCTATAATGGTTGGGGAGGGGGGGGGATTTTTGAACCGCGTTGGACTACACTTAAGCACTGGGAACTACACTTTTTTTTCCTTCTGACTACACATAGCTCCCTAATAAGGTTGGCAGCCCTGCACGTGTAACAGCGGGAGAGTTCCCTCCTGCAACTCTGCATTTTGTAAATAGGAAAAAAAGTTAACCTTTCAATTTGCTGTCCTATCTTGCTAAGTCCGCATAGTGCATAGTATCGTCTCGCTAAACATCAAAAAGTCATTTTTTCTCATGTTTATCTCGAATGATTTTTCCCGAAAACCTCTTTATCTCGAATTTTGACGACTCTCATTTTTGAATTTCATCTTCAGCCACCAGTATCTGGGTGACACGGCATGGTGGTGTATTTTATATAGTTTTGCCTTAGCCCTGACTTAGGAGCAATATCTTATTACTTAATAAGCAGGCTTGTGTTTTTTTTTCAAATGAAATTTGCATGGAGTTTACAGTTACACCCTTTAACCCAGCGGTCAACAACCTAAGTAAACTGAAGATCTACTTTCCAAGTTTGGTGTGAATACAAAATCGACCAGGGCGGGCGTATTACAGACCTAAACAGATGCTGCATACGCTTTAAGTTAAGACTATGCTGACTCTAAATTAACTCTTATGGGGGAAAAAAAACCATTGATAATTATTAGGTTGTGGTTTTAAACTGCTAGCATATTATTATGCAAACCTTCATTAAAATATTTCTTGACACAAGTGTATTTCTTGTTTTAAAATTGATAAAATAGTGACCATAAAAAGTTTCAGTGACAGTAAAGAGTTTGTAAACTTGTCAGATAACTTTTGATTTAGTCGTCAAACCTAAATTTGTTCAAGAAATGAATGTTTATAAACTCTGCTCGGACAGAAAGCAAGATTCAAAATATTTCCGCGATCGACTTAAAATGGGTCGAAATCGAAATGGTCGATCGCAATTGATGGGTTGCTTATTGCTGCTTTAACCCCTCCCCCAGGAAAAATTTGAAATGACGGACCTGATAATGACCAGTTTTATATTTTTAGTGTTCATTCCTCTTCTTTCTGCAGGCAACAAACTTCACGAACCCAGTGTACGACTCTCTGTATCCTGTCGGCTCCTCGGGTGAAGAGAAGAAAGGCTTGCTGCATGGCGACACTGTCGGTGTCGAATTCCGTGCCGGGAGCACCTCTCGTGCCGCCACCGGTTCGCTGGGCGAAGGGGGGCACCCCCTCGCCTGAGTTTCCCTTCCATCCAATATTGACTCTGACGCAAACATGTTCTGTTTTTATTATTGAGGTAATTCAACTCTGAATCTCATTTTCTGTTTTATTTGTGGAGCGTGAAAGGTTGTTATGAAGCTACTTCTTCTAGGGGACGAGTGACATTGTTGTAATGGATCATGGAAAATGCTTGTTTTCTTATAATTAACAGCTTTAAAAAAAAAAAAGCTTTTAGAATTATTTATAGTGTAACGAAATGCACAATATTGATTTATTCTGAGCTATTTATGAGTTTTGACTTTTAATGAGTTGTTAGTTGAAAGCTTTTTGTTTTGCCTTTGATAGGTATGGCCAGTATGTTTTTTGTAGAATTGAGTTTAAAAGTAGTTTTGTAATGCTTAGTTTGAAAAATGTATGTAAAGTATTTATGTGTCACAACTCAAAATTGGTTACTGGTTGGAGAATTGTTAACCAGTTTATAAATGAACATTTATGTGACCTGTTTGTGTTAAGTTTTTTTTAAAACTTTTTATACTAGTATGATGAGCTTAGTAATTGTTTATTTTAATTAGTGGATAAGTATAATCACGTGTTATTTGAACATTTACAGTATGAGTACTGAATTCTGAAATTAATTATCGAATATAAACATTTAATGTTTTTATCACTTTAAAACATCAATACTTTGTGCTAAAAGAATTCCCTTTCAATTTTTTGCTCAGTTTGTTGGCATTCAATCTCTGGAATTCACTGGCTATCTCTTTATATTGTTTAAATATTTGGTTATTGTATATAAAGGGGAAGGGGAGGGCTTTTATAATTGTTTTTGTTTGTTTCTTTCTATTTGCTGATTCGACTTAGGGAATAGAATCTTATAATCAAGGATCTTTGGAAGTGGCAATGATTATCAATAAACCAACAATTGCTTAAATTTGAATTATAAGCCTGAGTTAGGTTACTTTGTTAAGCATTTTAACATAGTTTATGCCCTGCAGCCTGTATATATGTGTATAGAATATTTTATAAATTCTTTGTGACATTTTAGTCAAGTGCTTTTTGTAATTATTAATGTTGTCTGACTTTGTTTTTCTGTTGTTATTTTTTGTTAAATTTATACTTTTTAAAGTGTTTTTATGTTTTTCCTCATTTACATTACATGAGTCAGCTGAAATTATATTTGTCCTTTTTTAAAATGTGTATTATACAGCTGCCAAATATTCCCCTTGTTGTGAGTTGTGGTTGTGAATCATATCTTTTAATAATCATTTGATTAAAAACTAATCTTTCTAGAATAAGTTGATTCTTGGTGGAAAATCTTTTGAAACAAATAATTTATTACTCAAACTTGATTGCAACTTAATATTTGGAGGAAACGAAACTCTTATAAATTTATAAAGATGTGAATTCAATATAGATATGATAGTGTTGCAAAAATTTTAAACAATTGAATGCTTAAGATACAAAAAATGGTCTGAATTAATACGATGAACACCACTAAATTAAATTGAAATGTACTTGTTAGTTTTTGACAATTATAAAACTTTGATTTTTCATCACCATTTGGGATAATTATTTTTGGGGGTTTTCATTGACGTATTTCAGAAACAAAATGGCACACCTCAATTAAAAGTACACATAAAAATAATAAAAAGAGACCCAAGTTCGCAAATGGCCATTTCAACTTGATCATTTTCTCGATTTTTACGAACATATCTGTTACTGAAGAGGCCGGCTTTGTGAACTCTAAAATAGCCGTTTTTGCACTTTACGTTTCTTAACTTTTTGTGGGCTTTGTTTGCTTTATGTCATTTTTTGCTTTTTATACCTAAGGACTTCTGCATTTCTTTTTAATTTAATGGTATTTTTTTATATTAGACAAAATGCAAACTATTTATGCATTAAAATGCAGTTCAAAGACAACTGTTTCCACCCTTTTTTTTTTCGAAATTATGTCCAGAGTTATATTATTTTACCTATGTTCTAGTTTGTTTGTGTAAGACTATGTTTAAGTCTCTAAGCTCGTAAAATAGAAAACCTGCTTTCAAAATGTCTCAAATAGGCTGAAACTTATGCAAAATTGGGTATGACTAATAAAATGAATTTTCCATCTTTAAAATTTGAGAAGGTGTCTAACAATCGCACTTTTCTGGGTTAATTCATCTAGTTTCAATTGTAAGCAATTTTCAGTAGCTATTGTGTCACATTCTGCAATACCTAAAATTGATTTTATGACAAATTATTTTATGTTTTTTCACCGATTCATCAGTTTCTTTCAATTTAAGTAGAGTTGTCCATGTCCTTATACATAATGAAATTTTAATTGAAAAAACATAAAGGTTTCAAGTACAAATACAAATGCAACGATCTTCAACAGGCTCTGTGCCCAACTTATCTGGTCCTAGCCAAATTATAGACCCTAATGAAGATCAATGGCTCTCTTAAAGCTATCTACTCCCTTGCTCCTTACCGCTTCTTCCGGTAAACTGTTCCAACTTCCAACTATAATAGTAATTTTTTCGAATTGACAGGTTAGCCTGAGATTTAAACAGCTTAAAACAATGACCCCTTGTCCTGCTTTTCGTGCAAAAATATCACCCCGTAACATCTTTCAATTTGCTAAATTTAAACAACTGAATCATGTCCCCTCTGCTTCTCCTTTGCTCAAGACTATACATGTTAAGCATTCTAAGTCTGGAATCATAGTCTATATTAGAAAATCCATTTACTAACCTTGTAGCCCTCCTTTGTACCCTTTCCAACAAATTAATATCTTTCTTAGGATAAGAAGACCAAAACCTGAACAGCATACTCCAAATGAGGTCTGACCAAACTTCTATATAAAGGCAGAATCAAGATTTACCATAAGAATAGGAGTCAGACGCACATGCAAAAGTGCCATATCTTAACATTATATTGGTGTTGCAAAAAAAAAAAACAGTTAAAGGGTTTCAACTTCCATATGTGAGCTGAGCTACACAGTGTAGTAGTTTCTGTTGAGTGTGTTAAAACTCTATAGAGTCCTTTTTCAAGTCGATGATAATCTCCTTATTGCTCTCTTAGCAATTATGAAAAGCTTCTGAAAGTAAAACTATAGAAGAAACCATTTTCTAAAATTTGAAAATTTTGATAAGTAATGTCTTTTGTTCATAATGAAATTGGAAGAGCAAACAGCAGCATTGATTGCTTGAAATTAACAAAATTGCAACTGCTTAGTTTCCAATATGAAGGATTGTATAAATGTCACCAGAAGAGGGAAAGCATAGTACAGCTGTAAGCTGTATAAATAACGTGAAGTTGTGTGTAGCAATTGAGCCATGAGGCAAAATTTGCTTAAAATGTGCCAAATCATGTGTACAAAGGTTGTAAAAAATTTATTTTGAGTTTTTATTTGTGTGTTTTATTATTATTTTTTAATTTTTAACATTGCAGCTTGACTTTGAATCTCTTGATTTTTCAGCTTTTTAGTATTTGTTATTTTTGTGAATGCTAATTTGATGTATGATTTCGAATTATACATTTTGTTGATGATAAATAAGTTGTATATTTATTTAATGAAAAATTTCACTCAAGATTCCTTTGTTTACATAGTAAGTTAGACTCCCATGAAATGGCTGTTATAATTACTACAAGGGTGAATATCAGGAAAAGTGCTAATTTAAGTCACAAACGAATTTCTCAAGTACTTCCAAATAAAAACCAAACATTTTTCTTTTCCCATAAAGTAAACTGCGTTGCACATACAATCCATGACAAAATTTTCAGGTTTTACTTTAAATTGTGATAATAGAACTCTTTTTATTGCCTCAATGTCATGTCGGCAGCGCGTCACACATTCGAACCGCAAAGTTCAAAAAAATCCTGTGGATTATAAAACATCGCAGCAGAAACAAATACAAAAGGAAATAACGTGTTTTATGTTCATCTATGACGATTAACTCTTGTGTTTTAGATAAAATGAATTTAGATCGATAAAAAAAAGCAATTTCTGCTTGTCACAAGTTTTCATAACATGACGAGTGAGCCAACTTCCGGATTGATAAAATCTAGACAAAACATTTTTTGTCGCCAAAAAATTACGCTGGGTGAAGCTCTAATATGTGATGTTTCAGTTCCGATAGAAAATTTTCACTTCGGCTGCATTGAATTACAGGTAAGATTTTTTCAATCTTGCCTTTTCTGTTTCTACCAAATGAAGTGTCATGTCGGCAGCGGAATTTAAGACACAAAATAAAGTAATTTTTCAATTTATTTTTGCATAATGGAAAAGAAACCTATTGTCATGGACATAATAAGGTGTTTTTATTTTCGAATCTTTAATTAGGGATGTTCAGGTATCATATTGCGGGAAATTTGTCATGTCGGCAGCGCCAAAGTAGAAGGTATTTGTTACGAAACTGAAGCGTGCGTTACCGATGTTTTTTCTTCGAGTTATGAGTTTGTTGAGTTTTAAAGTACAAAGGTAGATTCAAGTGCATCGTGTTTCCTGCCAAATTTTCCCATTTTAGCAGTTTATTCATTGTTTTTTAAATGCTTCAAAAACATTAATTTTTCTGCAAAATTTGAGTTTTCAAACAAAATTATTGCCTTTTTTCACCCTCTTTTCTTTTACATCAATATTCCGACCTTCGTTCCTAACTACTGCACCCAAAAATATAATTTTGTTTTAAAATGGAAAACTTACGAACAGTTTAGTGAAAATCTCCCTCCCCCGCCAAACTCTGACTGTCTTGATCTAATTTCGTTTTTTAAGATTGTGTTAAGAATTTTATTTTATTTTCATTTTTAACTATTAACCTCTTTATCTGTTTGAAAAAAACTTTGTCGCACTTATTTAGACTTTAACTAACTTTTAATTAGTCTCTAATTTTATTTATAAAACTAAAAAGCGTTTAGGCTCTGAAAATATTATTATATTCTAAGTAATAATTATTTTATTTTTGAACATAAAAGGTAGGGAAAGTGTTTACTTTTGTACACTAAGTGTAAAATCTGTAATATTTGTCAGTTCGGTAGCATTCCCATCATGCCGGTAACGCTCAAAGACAACCCCCTTAAAAGGGGGGTAAATGTTCACTTTGACCATGCCCCGAATTTTTAAAAAATATTGTTACTAATGTGTGTTTGAAATACCCAATTAATTTAATTTTCTGAGTATCTTTAAAAATTGAAATTTTCCATAATCAAATTGGCACTTTTCTTGATATTCACCCACAACTTGAAATTTCAGCATTAAAAAAATAAAGAAAGAAAAACTTCAAACCTGATTGGCTTAAAAATTGCAGAGGTTTCAACTAAAACTGCTAGATTACTTCTTTGTTGAGGTATATTGTATAACATCCCAATCCATTCTTTTTTTTTTTGAGATTTTCTCACTTTATTTTTGATATAACATTGTATTTTGTAGAGTTGAAAAGCATGCAACAGACCAAATTTCCAAAATATGAGAAAGTAAGCTTAATTGCTAAAAATATTGAAATCTTAATCCACCCAACATTTTTGAATTTCTGGCTACCATCATATTATACAAAATCTGTATGAAATGTCTAATATTTTTCAGTGCAACACCTATACTCCTCAGCAGAATTAAGTTAGAAGCCCTGTAAATGAAAGATTTTTTTTTTCTCTTAATACTGAAATTAATATTTTCTTTTAATTGGTTTTAAGGTTATACAAAATATTATTTCTACTTAATGATCTACTTAGTCATATGTAGAATAATACATGCTCATTACGTTCATTGGGCTGTTGTACATAAAAATAGTTTTGTAAAGAATTGAGTGTTTGTATAAAAATATATTGAGATCTTAATTTCAACTTGTTTTATGTATATTTTATGATAAACAAATGCAGCTACTTTCTAGTCTGAATAACGGCATGTATTTTATACCTCAAATTTAGTCATATTTAACTATGCATTTTTTTTATTATTAATTAAAGGCTTAGAATCAATGCACAAGCAGCAATTCTGGAACATATTACAAATTGGAAATACAATTGCCGTTCAGCATAATGTAGATTTTGGCCAAACTGATATATATTTACATATAGCTATACATATATAACTTCCAGTGTAGTCTATTTCATTCCTTCCATTTTAGTTAAAGTACTAAAATTATAATAAGATGACATTCCTAAAATGGATTCTTCTTTGTGAAAGTTATTGGGGGGACCAAAGAATGTTTTTCAAGCCCTGAATTTTTAACGAAAGCTTTCATTTTTAGTCACAAATGTAATTATCAACCCGCAAATTTTAAATCTTGGGTCCTTAAAAGTGGATTCGTTTTGAGAAAAAAGTAATTGGAGATGGCATTTTAGATATCAGCTACATTTTCAAACTTTTTTGTCACATAATGACCAAAATCAATGGAAATCAGATGGGAAAAGACCTTGGTGAGCTCATTCCTGCAGATGTCAAAAGAAAAAGCGAGTCTAAAACATAAATTGCGCAAGCACAAAATGAAACCCCTTTAAGAGTTAGGGAATTACTGCTGGTTGCCTCACCCATCAATCTTGCCTGACATTTCATCATCTAATTTCCCGTTGTTCGGATTATTATATCGGATTGTTATGTGAAAAATTTGAAAATATTGCTGATTTCCAAAATGCAATCTCCTGACATCCTGGCTAGAAACCCGTCCTTTTTTTATGCATCTGGAATGGGACATTTGCATATTAGATGGCAATAAATTGTTAATAACGAGGTTATTAAAATCATTTGATTAAAAATAAAGAAATTGTTAAATTGTAATTGTTTGGAAAAGATAGCCACTTTCTGGTCCCCATTTTTAGTTTTTAAAGGTGTGCTTTATGATTTTTATTTACAATAAATGGGTGAATACTCAATGTCTCCAGTGTGAAATAATTTCATTGAAAAAAATAATTGTACATGCATGATTATGATACAGGTATCATTGTGTATTTTTAGACTCATATACATTTTTTCTTCAACTCCTATATATTAGTTGAAATAAAAGGCAGCTTCCTTTGACATTTTGAGATTAATGTTGGCTGAATTCTTTTATTTTCATGAATTCGATGGAAAATCGTAGATGTGAATATGTATTTTGTTGATATAACAAGACAGAGCAAATGTTTATGAAGCATACAAAATATGACCATGATATAAAGAAAGTTTTTGAATGTGACTTTGTGGACTCATTTATTTTTTTGTTTTCATAAAGTGATCTTTTGAAAATAGCGTTTTTTACAACTATTTTATTACCAAAAAGCTTGCTGTTCCACTATTTGTTTTTAGAATTCGTATAAAAACGCAGTGGGAAGAAAAAATCTTTTATAACCTTAAGATAAAGTTTTAAGTAGCAATTTCTTAAAAACAATATGGGAATTTTTTTTTTGATTGACCTACATTTTCTTTTACAAACTGATACTTAGAATTTTACCTTATATTTTTTAATGATATGATTACTTATATTTTATCTCATGAATTATCAAATCGGAGATTTATGGTTAAATAGCACCTAACCTTTAAAGTGTCATGCCTAAGGTTATCTCAGTCATAGCAATGATGTTCCAAAACGTCAAGCCCGAGTATTACTTGGGGTAATTTTTTGTTGAGTGCATCATACTGTTACACCTGAATATATCTCGGAAGAAGTTTATTTTGGGTTCATCTCTTTGTTAAACCCAAACCCATGTTCAAAGTGCGCATGTAAACATTTATGTACCCAAAGCATCGAAATAATTTGATAGTTAAAAGGTTAAGTTTCAGTTAACAGATTCAGATATAAAAGTTTTGAATAATCAAGGTCTTATTTTATTCACAATAAGTATTGAATCCCCACTATTTCAAATGCATATTGCAGATCCAAATCACATCTGATCTGTATCAAACGTTTGACTTTGAACCTGTTGCCTATATAAATAGGCAAAGGGGTGTGATAGCAGATTTGGGAATATATGTAATGGATATTTGAGGGTTGCAAAGAACCTCTTAATCAATACAAAAGTTTTGAGCTTAGAGACATAAACCAAATTATTCTACCAAACTAATGCAGGACTACAAAGAGCAGTGGTTTCCAGGTCAAAATGCAGGGATCCCCCCCTCTGGCAGACTATCTCAAAGGGTATTTCAGTTCAAAACCCTCAGTCCAAGTGAATGTTGACTAAATATTTTCCAATTTTTATGAACTTAATTACTGAGTAAAGCACTAAACCTTTTTATTAGTTATCTTGTTTTTGATGATCATATGATGACCAAGTCAAAACCGATAGTTGGCTTTCCTATTATGAGAAATTGCCAAAAACAATATTGAGAAAAAGGATTATCTGTCAGGTGTTTTTTGAGTAACCTCTCAAAACCTTTGCCTTGGGCTCTTTTCTCACAGTACTGCATCTTTCAAGAACTCGGTCCCTAGGCTCATCAGCTTCCCCCTCTGTTGGACAAATGTGTTAAACAGCATACAGGTACCCTGTAACTTCATGTACATACTTGGAAAACACAATAACATTCAAGAATTGTTTAAGAACATATGGTTGCGGACACAATTCTGACGTGCTACAATTGCACGAAGCTAGACAGTGAAACAGGTAATAAATAGTGAGAAAATGGTATACAAAAGAGGATTTTATGCAACATTTTAGGTTTTAAGGAGAGCTTAAAGCATTTGTTGAACATTGCTGCCTGCAGCAATAATACATCCGTTGTGATGACAATGCGTTGATCACATCAATACTAAGTCATTCTGACAGGCCTTTATCCATCCTACACTACTAGCCACAACCTAAAACAACTGCTTTAAACCCGTCTTAAAAGCTGAAACATTGTGAAAAATTATCTTTCTGTTGTAAAGCAAAATACAACGTTAAAAAAGCACAAATACGCAGGGATACTGCAGACACGTGTTTCGACTTTACAAGGAACACCTTTTTCAATGCAGAAAAATTGAGCTTATGGATGCACAAGCTCACAATTTTTCTGCATTGAAAATGGCGCTCCTTATAACGCCGAAACATCTGTCTGCAGTATCCATTTGTGCTTCTTTAACGTTGTATTTTACTTTACATTTATTGCACACTCCTGAAGTACCGAGACACCCTGGATGTTCATATCAGTCTGTATGATTGTAAAAAATAACGAAAGTAAAAAAACTTCTTAATGAAAAACTTTACCAAAATGCTAAAATGTTTTGGATAAGTTGAAATTTTTGAGTTGGAAAATAAATAAACGAATGAAATAAAAATTACAATTTAGGATATTTGTTGCAAATCCTTGAATGTAGTTGAGTTTGTTTGAGAAAGTTTAAACCGAAATTAAAACAAACAGCCTATTACGGAGATGCAGTACTGTCAGAGTAAGGATGTGTAGAACTGTTGATGGATTGGCTGTGGAAAAAGAAATTAGTATATAGAGTGTGACTGATTAAAAAATTGTTATTATACGTTCTTTTTTTCTGCCTTGGTAACTTTTAATGACTTTAAATCTTTTCTTTAATACTGGATAGATTGCAATTTATTTTACCTATCCTTATTCTACGCCTATTGCATTCATTTGTGGCTCATATATTCCATAAATATTATTTGAAATCCCCCACGGGGTACACCTCTTTAAGGTGTGCAAGGGCTTCACGACCCTTGGGCCCGAGTGATCTTTCCTGTTCTCTTGCATCTGTCTTCTTGTTTCTAGTTCTATATTAATAACTAGCGGTACCCGCACGGCTTTGCCCGTGGTATAAAATTAAAAGTTCATTTGTAAAATAATTGATATATCAGAAAAAATGCTCTATTTTAGTTTTATTCAACTATAATTCCTTCAAAGTGATATAAAGATCTGATATGGACCCCACACTACTTAATTTTACGTGTAAATTTCTTAGTAGATGCCTTAAGTGCTAAAATAGTGCTTGGAGTGAGCAAGATAACATTTCAAACATTTGTAGCCCTAGTTTGCTACGAAACAATGCAAAAAAATATTTTACAATGATTAATATCCTAAAGATCGTCGTTTTTAACATCATTCAGTGGATTTTTCGCAAAATATCGCCAACAGCGCCAAATTGAACCAAAATCAAAAAAAAAAAAAAAAAAAATTTCGCCAATTTGGCGTCAAATATTTGGCGATCAAAAGCTTGGCGATATATCGCCAAGTGGTCGCGCCAATTCATATCACTTTTGTTAACCAATTCATATCACCTTGCATTGAAAACACTGATTTACCCGATAAATGGGGTAAAACACCCCCTTAGAACATTCGAATGCAACCCCAAGGGAGATGGACAAAAATAAGCCAAAAGAGAAAATAAGAACAGTTGTGTTGATAACAGAAACCAACAGAAATCTTACCAAAGTTTAAAAGAAGAAGAAAGTTTTCTTTCCCAGCTTAAAAAACAAAACAATACATTTTCCGAAACGAAACACTTTAAAAAAACGATGCAATATCGAAATTGATACGATATTTCGTTAATCTGTGCTTTAGGTACCCTTTTCTCGCTAAATGAACGATAGGCGCGCCAAACGTGGTAACCCTAGCTATTTTGCGTAGTTGACTTTTTGAAAACGCTCAAGCAGGGTTCCAAAGCATCTTCACCGGGAAAAAGACAGGGTTGCCAGAGAATTGGAACAAAAAATACTATACCTCCTCTAAAAAAATATTACAAAATACTACTGTTTCCAAACGTTGCCAAAATCAATGTTGCTGAAATGCGAAATCTATGAAAATGAAAAAAAAAAAATCCGCCAAATCTTTTAATTAAGTCATTAGTATATTGGAAACAGGGTTGCCAGAAAAATACTACGCTCCTTATTTGGGCCGAAAAAATACTACCGTAGAATCAAAAATACTACGTCTGGCAACCCTGGAAAAAGAACGAAACAAAAATAAGTATGAACACGTAACCATAGTAACAACATGAAAAGTTGATTTCCGTTGATAAAATAATTCTTTTCATCTCTCTTTTCAAACAAATTTTATTATCGAGCTGAACCATTTTAGAATCGTTTGGCTTGCTTTACTGAAGGTAAACCTTGAATTTCGGGATTCTAAAAACAATTGTTACAGCTCTCCTGATGATCGTAGAAACTTCGAAAAAACTTCATTTTGTGCAGAAAATTCCAAGCTTTCGAATGACATAAGACTTGAAAATGTGTGTGAAATATTTCTTCCCTATTTTATCGAATTTCCGCTAAGAATTCGAATAGAAAAAGAACGAGAATTTTCGAAAAATCGCTTCGAGGTGCAAAACTACATGCTACAAACTAATTTTGTGCCAAGTGGCATGAAAATCGACCGAACGGTTTTGGCGCTACGCGCGTAACAGACAGACAGAAAGAAGGACAGACAGAACCACCTTCAGCTTTATTATTAGTAGAGATGACAAGGTAGTGATAGTGCCTGCGCCTGTGTGGAGGCTATGGTGTCTGTAGTGGAAAGTGACTGATCTGACCATCTGTAGGAGCTCTCTCATTTACACTAGTAGGCCATACAGGGAGATGCTTATGAGAAAAAAAAGGGAAGTCAAATTTCAATAGCCCGGGGTTGCACATTCTGTAAGAAAATAACTATATAGATGAAACAGAAGAAAACTAGACAATAAAACGCTTGAATATTTCAAAACTGATTGCCTATTTCCTACACAAATAACATCAATAATTCAAAATATTTCATATTCATGTCAAATTACATATTTTAAAGCAAGAAAGAGGAGGGAAATCTTTTGACTAAAAAATAAAAAAAGTAAATGAAATCAAAAACGGTTTCACGAACCGAAGATAGTCAATGAAAAAAAAGCAACAGCCCAATTACATGCATACATATATAAATGATGTTTTTTTCACACTAAAAGCTAAATCCTTAAAAGTATACTACAAGTTTAGGGTAGACCGGGGGAATGCCGCCACCTTAAGGAACTTCATTTTTTATCACCATCAAAAATCGTATCTATGAGCTAGATAAATTTTTAGAACATAGTACGCAATCTTAAGAATGTATAAAATATTTGTCATCTACAAATCTTAAAAGGAAATAGTTACAAAAAATTAACTTACTAACCTCTGCACTGTGGCGGAATTACCCAGGGAGCTGGGGTAATCCCGCCACGAACCTGGGATAATGACGCCACTATGTGAAAAAAATACTAAGAAGGAAGATTTATTGAAAATCTTACATGCATATAGTAAAATAATATAGGAACTAAAAAGAAGTGACAGTATTAGGTTATACGAGTAAAAAAAACAATATTTAAAATTGATCTGATTTCTTGAAATTTACAAAAATCACAAATGTAGTTGTTAGCTGTTTCAGCATCGCTATATTCTGAATGAACCCACTTGCCATCTGAACAAGTGCATCTGTACCACAGTTCGTTGGTTCCATATTCATGGCATATGGCCACAATGTTGAACATTTGGATCGCTTGGATCAAAAGGTCATCATTTTCGTTGTCGTCACACAACTTTTTGACGTCTATGTTCTCCTCCTCTGAAGAGTTTACGAAACTAAAAAGTCGCTTGCCCCTTTTCTTAACCGATTTATTAATTTTCTTTTGCCGTCTTGGCACTGCTTTTTCTTTTCTTGCCTTGGTTTTAGTTTTGATGGGCATTCCCAAAACCTTCGCTGCAGATTTTCTTTCAGCCTGTTCCTTTTTCAATGTCTTTTCCTTTCTTTTAGCGACTGTTTCTTCCAAAACTACCTTCATTGGGGTTCCCGTTAGAATTGAAGAGTGGCCTTTTCTTTTAGAACTTTCCGCTACCCTTTCTGTCGCCAATTTTGGAATTGGTAAAAACTTTTCTACCGATTGAAGGAACTTCCTGAACGGTTTTTGAAGAGCACGGTTCTACATCCAGGAATCTAACTTCAGAGGTGTTGCATGCATTTGAAAGAATATTTTCCTCACTAGATTCTTTTAAAATCATCATCTCTTCTGCCTGTTCAGCTTCTGCGTTATCTGGATTATTAATGCATATTGGTTCCAGATTTTGAACAGGGAAGAAAACTTCTTTGAAGACGTTTGAGTTTACAGGAAAGATCCCAGTGCTGCGAAACCCCGATACTCCTTTATCTATAGTCGCAACTGACATATAAGCGCCATAAAAGATTGATGCTATGTCATAGGAGTGATTTTCTTCTTGGTGCTTGCTCTCATGAACTTGTCACACTCCTTAGACGTCTAGCGGTTGAATCTTGTGTGAGGTATGTGGGGGGGGGGGGATTGAGAGCATATGAATTGAGTTCTTACGACAAAATTCATAACTTTCCAGCGACACGTGGCTTCCATGGTTATCGAGGATGAGTAAAACAGGATCTTCGATTGGACGATTTAATTACACGTAGAACACACTAACATTACAACAAATAAAAGGGGTTTGACGTCGTCACTTGGACCATGGCTTGGCCCTCGTCGTTATAAACATCTCTCTGCCCCGTCTCTTGGCGCCCTCTTCTGGTACAAGACCATAGTTGGTGTGAGAGCTGGAATGACTAGAGGGGGCACCACATCTCAATTTGTGGGGGGTTCTGCCTCACCAGGGGCATCAGCTAACATGAATTTCAATCTGTTGAAAGCATTACGTTCTTTTACACCGAAATGAAACTTTTGATCCTTTCTCAGGAGATCACTCAACGGCCGGCTTAGCTATCAAAGAATAATTTGGGATAAACTTCCTAAAATAACCTATCAATCCTAAAAAGCTTTGAACTTTTTCAAGTTATTCGGCTCTGGAAAATTAAGAACTGCTTTAGTATTCAATGTTAATGGAAAAATCTTACCACCTTCTATAACGTGTCCTAGTCAATTCGCTTTTTCAAAAAATGAGATTTCTTAAAATTTATCTCAAGTCCGTATACACAGGCAGTTTTTAAAACTAATTTGAGTCTTTCTACACCTTTTGAAAACATACCACATAGATAATTTAGGACCATTAGAAAGTACCAGTAAGAATTACTATTGGGCTAAATAGCAGAGTGTGGAAGTGTCCAATAAAAGTGTCACAGAGGCAAACACATAATCATTTAATAACAAACATAGACAAATTACTTAGAGACATTACAAGACGTGTTCACACACTGAAATACATCGTGAGTTCTGCGCTATGCGCATTACAATCTGAGTTGGCGCTGCAGTCGACCTTGGTATGTTGCATCGCACTTGAGGGGAATCACAAGACATTGAACAGACACAAGAGTAATCCAGAAGAACCCATTACTTAACATAAAACCCCCATAAACTTAACAGAAAACACCTATAACTCAACACTCCCCCTCAATGTCGACGTATTTACCCGAAAAACAATTTTGTGTCTTCAACTCCCAATATTTTTAAGCATTTATAATGTTTTACAGAAGTTAAAGACTTCGTTGATATATCAGCTCCCATATCATCAGTAGGCATAAAATATATTTCAATGTGTCCATTTTTAAGAGCTTCTCGTATGAAATGATGTCTCACATCAGTGTGCTTCGTTCTCTTATGAAACACAGGATTTTCAGCTAGTTTTATCGAACCCTTATTCGCCGATATTCACTAGATTTCGAGCTCTTTTTTTTCCTATTCCAGAACGGCATCTTTCGAAAATGATTAGCATTAAAGGCTCCTAACTCACTGCTTTGAGTTTGCCTTCCATCGTGGCGGTGCGCATCACTTTCTTCCACTATTTTAATGCGAAGTACTTCCGGCTTTGGTAGCTCGTCTCGGGATTCAATGGCACATCGGAAATTTTCGAAACTCAGCGGTAGGCTGTATAACATCATAACAGTCAGGAAATCGTCGTCTATCTTGATTTCCATCTCTGACAATTTATCCACAATATCAAAGAATTTTCGAAGGTGATCACGAATGCATGTTCCATTGGACGGCTCACTCATTTTATACTGAAGAAGGGATTTCAACAGTGAAGCTTTGCGGGCGGGACCTTTTGACTGATAAATGCTCTCCAATTTTTCCCACACGTCAAATGAAGTTTCGCAGTTTTTTATTTGTTTCAGCTCCGAAGGGGATATGCAGAGAATTATGTCAGCTTTCGCTTTCTCATCCATTTCAGTACACTTATCGGAAGCTTGTTTCGAATTAGCATCATCTAGGCTTAATTTCAGGCTTTGTCTGCAAACCTGATATATAATTCTGTCGTGCAGCGCTACACTATTTTGTAAAACCGATGGTCTACTTGCTTTGTTTAATTTGAATTAATGCAAAAAGTGTAAAAATTTAGGGGGAAAATATTCCCAAGAGGTTCAAAAGAAAAAAAAAGAACTTAATTTAAAAGGCCGAATCGCAAGTGAAAAGTAGCAATGCCAAAAAAATTACCGCAATAACTCCAAGCCAAACGACTATCTTAAGTGCCTTCGAATTTGAGATCCAAAGAAAAAAATAAAAGCTGATTTACCCATTGTTGACAATGTTGGTGTAGAAGCATTCCATAAAAAGAATCAATTAATCGGTATACTATTTAATCTCCATGCAGTTTCACTCATACATTTCACGTCTTATACATATATCTTCATGCTCGAGGACATTTCTTGAGCTATTCTTATAGTTAAGTGTTAGGAAGTTATATAGTTAATTGCGTTAAACTGTTCAAAAGGTTTTTTTTTCTGTTGTCTAAATAAGTGATCACGCCAAGTTGTAGAGAAATTATTTTTCATGATGGAAACAACGATAAATTATTCTTTCTAAATCTTAAAATCAACTGGGATCTCTCTACCGCTTCCCTCAGTTGCTCCATGTCCTCCTGACTCCTGATGCTGGCGGCCCGGATGGAGTCGAGCCACCAGGCGTGGATCTCGTCAAAGTTGTCTTCCCACGCTTGCGGCCCTTGGTCCTTCTGTTTGTCCTCGTTCTTCTGATCTGTTTCTTCGCCAGTCTCTTCTCTTTCGCTCCTCTTTCTTCTGTACGCGCCCCCCACTGGGAAGGCGAGGCCGGCTGCCATCATCACCATGGTCGACGTCTTCAGTATCTTGTTATTAAGATGGTGACAGAAATGAGAGATCCGAATGTCCGGTCCTTGTCTCATCTGCTGAGTATTTCCCAGCCACCAGAACAACTAGGATATTCACTGGGGTCAATGCAAATCACCATCCATCTGGGGTCGAAGTTCATTTATAGAAGTAACATGGAGGAGACACACAAATGAAATAAATCCAAAAAATATTTTAAAAAAAGCACTGCCCAAGATCGGCGAATCCATTGCGTCAACGAACTCTAAATAATAAAGCGGTGAGAAACCGCTTAAATAAGATTTAAACAAGATCCGTTGTGGAAACATATTTTAGAACTTAAAAATCAAGTGACCAAAAAGAGTAAAAGAAAATTAATTACTTCCAATAGTGTATTAGTACATTGCGGGATGAGAAGATGAGGCATGTATCAATAATGAGATGAAAAAAATTATGACTTACCGAAGATTGTTTATTCAGACATTTTGAAGAAGGTTACATATTACAACACTGGAATAAATATATTACTAGCCGATGAGCTCATCATTATATATTAGATCTACCTCGTCGATAAAATACTTAATCTGACCGAGAGTTCAGAGCATTGGATTTCAGACTGAGAGTTCGAAGCATTGATGAATATTCACACATCGCGATGATTCACATATATAAGTTCACCAAGCCAGCATGGCCTATGAAAACTGGGATCCATCATCGTTGATTCGCACAAGGCACGGTTGGATTCGAATTAAATACACGATCCAGGTTGAGCGATAAGTTGCGTAAAAAATTGGAGTTCGAGTAGGTGATTCGAGTCAATTCGGCGACATGGATGCTTCAATTAAAGTTCACCAGGCCAGCATGTCCTATGCTGGATTATTCTATATTTACCACATTTTATTTTTCATAATGAACTTTTGCCTTCCATCTTTTCTTCTGCTGTTTTCAACTCTCCGAAATTTTCTCTCACACCCACGAACGCACATCATGGCACGAGGAGACTCCAACAGGGAAAAAAAAAAAAAAAAACGTGCTGCCAACTTTTTTTTCTAGTACCTTGGGTTATACCACATTCGACGCTGTTACGCCGCTTAACGATTCACCCATACATGTACAGTCTCTCCTCTCCTGGACTGAAGCAAAGAAGAAGTGAAGTAGAATGACGAGAAAAAGAGTGAAGTGAAGACAACTATTGTTTACAATCAGAACGACAATGTTGAAGTTCAACATTACTTCCCCCCAGCCAGAGCATTTTTTAAGGATTTTTCACTGGGCAAGACGGGGCGGTTGTCTGTCATTAAATGTGTCTGGGGGGGGGGGGGGACCCAAAATAGATACAAAATTTTACAAAAAAAAAAAACATTCATTTTTAATATTTTAAATATTTCAAAAAAAAAAGGAAAATTTCACCCAATGTTTGTAAAATTATATTCAATCTAAAAAGATGTAACAAAAATAAAACTTTTTTTTCTTTTCTAGCGGGATAAGTTAAAGGAATGTACATGTGTTACTCTTTTCTTGTAGTTTTTTGCAAAAAATACAAAAAAAAAAAAAAAAAAAACCTGTGCAAAGAATTGAGAAAAATATAAATTAATTAATAAAACAATGCACAATGTATAAAAATGAACCACTATAGGTAATTACGAATAGAGCAAATACTTACCCGGTTTCTTGAAGTTTCATGGCAATTGCATAAAAGAATGCAATTTTCAGTAACTCTTGTGCTGTTTAGTTAAACTTTCGCTTGTTGTTTATTTGTTTTACATGTTATATCCTTTTCATTATTCTCTTTTTTCAATAATTTTTCTTTGCTCTTGTGTTTGCATGTTGAAAATATTTTTTATACGTAATCTAAATAAATACATATAATTTTTTCAGGGATACTATAATTTTTTTTCTGGATTAATTCAATAATATAATACATAAACATTAAAAACACAAAAAACAACCCTTTGTTGACAAGATGTTTATATAGTGCTTTCCTCAGCGAAAAATTTTTTTATGAACTCTCTGTCCCGATACAAGTCTTGATCAGGTTCGTTGTACCTCCTCTGTTTTTTCTGCAAAAATGCTGCAACAGCGGGTCTGGGGTCAAAATTTGCTGTTCCACTGCCATTAAGGGCGATGTACATGCGATTTACAGAAAATAAACAACGTTACAATGCACGTTTATTTTCTGTACATCTTTAGCACAAAGGTATTTGTAAACTTTACATGCGATTATTGAGGGCCTCTTTTGAATAACAAGATTGTTTTGAGCTCTTTAACAGTGTATGGCATGAAACAGTTCTTTCAGGCCCAGCACTATGTGGACAAGTTATTAAGAAAGATTGCACTAATTTGCAAAATACTGTTCCGGGAACAGCGATTTTAAAAAAATGGAAAAGTTTTCCTCCATCATCAGACAAGTTGTCTGAAGCAGGTAAATTAGCGGAGACAAAATGCCCGATCACTTCATTTCGAAAAGCTTCTACCTTGTCCGCTCCGAAGAGATTTTCTACTAAGCCTCTTGCTGCGGCAATCATTTTTTCAGCTTTTTTGGCATGCAGAAACTCTTTTAATGTTTTGATGATCTGTGCTTGGTCATCTGCTACTCTCTGTGAAAGAAACTCCTTGGTACTCAGTATAATTTCATTTCTGACGCTTTCTCTTCGTCGCGTCGTTAGTACCAAGGAGTTGAATACTTTCCTTTTTCTATCATCTCCCTCAATATCTTCTTCGTCGGAGGGCATATCAATTAATTTCTCCTCCTCTCCTCCAGCTAATGGACTGTTTTCCATCATCTGTAGTGACATAACTGCAATTTGTTTCGATACTTCAATGTCACATAACGTTGACATTGATTTTTGAAAATCTTTCGGTAGATGTTTCAGCAATCGCAAAATATCAATCATCAGAGCAGTAAAATACTCCTGATCCCCTTCAGGAATCCAAACTTTCAAAAATCCTCGAGCAGTGGCTTTTTCAGTTCTACTGCTGGAGTTTAGAACCGAATTCCAGTGTTCGCGAATAGCGAGCAAATTCTTGCTGACGCATTCTGCTAAATTGAGCAAATGCTCCACAAATCTGACTTCGAAATATGCTGGTAATCTGAAGCACTGGACCTTCATCTCCTTTGCTTTGTTATTCAGATCCTCTGTTCGTACCGCTGAAGTTCTGTAGTATGTTGCTACAGATTTGATATTCAGTCTCCACGTCCTGACTTCTGATACCATGGCCTCCAAATCAGTATATACCAAATCTGAACGGTGTGCAACGCACCAAATTGTAATAATATCTCTTTGTAGATAAGCTTTCAGTAATGCCCATAGTCCACTTTTTTACCAGTATTGGCACTTTCTCCATCTGTGGTGATTCCAATCAATCCTTTTCTTGCCGTCTCTTCTAAATTTAAGGGTTTTAAATTCAGCATATCATTTAGCATAACAACTAAAAACATATGAATATAAAAACTGACTTTAAAAAATAAAGGTGCAGTCTTTTAAGTCTAGTTTTCCCCACTTTTATAAGAAAAAACAATAAAGAAACAAACATTACTTTTTACATGTCACAAAAAAGATATTTCAAAACTATCCCTGAATTTGCCGAATGATGAAAATTTTTGGAAGGTCCCAGTGACCTCCAGTGGCTTCTCTTAGGGGCGCTCCTGCTTTTGAACGGGGTTTTTTTTACAGTGATCTTTTGATGTATGCGAATTCACTTTTAAATAGTTTTTTTTTTTACTCTAGCAGCAATAAAGGAAAAACTTTTTTTGACCTCAAGGACATTTTATTTACAATTTTTTAGGTAAACTAATACTGGTATTCCCTCCCCCCTCCGCCCTTTCTTTTTTGAAGTGTCAAAAAATTTTGCATTTGGATAAAACTGCCAGGACCAATGGAAAAAAGTATTTCTTTTTTTTTAAATATTAGATAAAGTGTTATAATGTGTCTATATTAATAGGGAGAGTTATGAAAGTTACCTTTAATCCCTTTGGAAAAAGATTTTCAACTAGTTAAAAAAGTACCTGGAATAGTTTATGCCTAACAATAAATTTTTATTTTTTGTTACATTTAAATATCCGATTCACATATTTATTGATGAAAGGTGGTTATTAAATATTTCCTTAGTAATAAAACAGCATTAAATAACTATAAGAAAAATAGAAAAAGAGTCAAGTATTTACATGAAGTTTTCATTTATTTAATAAACGGGACAAGATTAAAGAAAATGCGTTTATTGTTTTTTTGTCTGCTAAAACTAGATAGCTATTTATCCTCTGAAGAAAATGAGGTGAATGGAATTGTTCATTTTAAAACAGGATCCGGAACTGGACGAGTCGGCAAGAGCATTCTGATGGGAACGGAGGGCATGATAAACATCGCAAGGAATCCGGGAGGGAAGTGAGCGAGGGTGGTAGCGACGAAGATGCGTCATTTCAATAGCATGACGCTTCCCTGCTCCTTAACAGAATTTGATGTTCAAGGTGCATTGTAGAGCCGCCGGATGGAGAAAAATTAGACTGACATCTTTATGTGACTGGAACTCAAGCCCTATAGTTGCCTTTTATGTGGGGGCTAACGCCACCCTGCCATCCTCGGCTTGTGCAGCTAACCACATCATGGCCTCTTTGAGAAAGATCTTCAGAGAAAAATTTCGTACCTTGAAGAGCGCGTCCGGTCGACACCGTGTTGCGGGCAAGTGACAATGACAATGGATGCAATCATGGGGCGCTTAGGCGATATCGCCTTTAATCCCCTGTAGAAGAATGTCTTGAGTAGCTGACTGTGTTGTTAGGTATAATTTTGAAGGAAGGAAGGTGCAGGC
>JAXGGA010007178.1:0-64463 GCA_038373865.1 Uloborus plumipes
GGACCTAAAACTGCTACCACTGATGAACATATCGCCAAAGCTCAAATGGTGCTGGATGACCGCAAATTGAAAGTAAGGTATATAGAAGAAGAAATGAATGTCTTTAAGGAACGTGAATGCCACATTTTAAATGAGAAATTAACTACGTAAAAGCTGGCTGCACGTTGAGTGCCGCGTTTGCTCAATTTGGACCAGAAACGTGTCCGCATGAACATTTGCAGCGCGCTCTTCTTCACTTGGCTCAATAAATCAGTTTTTCAAACGGCTTATCACTGTGGATGAAACCTGGATTCATCAATGCACTCCAGAAACAAAAACTCAGTTAAAACAATATACTGCAAAGTGAGAACCAGCTCCAAAGAAAGGCCAAAACAGTTCCCTCTGCAGGAAAAGTGATGCCAACCGTTTTCTGGAATAGCCATGGAGTGATACTCATTAACTACCTTAAAATGGGAAAAACCGTAACAGGAGCATACTATGCTACTCTCCTCAAAAAATTGAGGGAGGAAATAGAAGAAAAACGGCCGCATTAAAAAAAAGTTCTTTTTCATCAAGAAAATGCTCCTGCTCAAACTCCAGCGGTTTCAATGGCCAAAATTCACGAGTTAAGGCTCGAAATTGATGAACACCCACCCTACTCACCAGACCTGGCCCCAAGCGATCCTTTCTTGGTCCCTAAGCTGGAAGAAGCACTTGGAAGACAAAGGTTTTCTTCAAATAAGGAGGTCATAAACTTTGTCAACAGCTTTTTTGAGGACACATTTTCAGCATTACTTTTGGATGGGTTAAAAGGATGGGAGCACTACTGGATGACGTGTGTGGACTTACAAGGAGACTATGTCAAAAAGTAACAGCCAATTTGGACGATAAAAATATTTTATCTATGTTAGGTCGGAAACTTTTCAGACAACCCTCGTAATTAAATCCGAACTCAAGTTACTTTTGCATGACTTTCTTAGGATTGGAACATTAATTAACTACGAATTTTCAAAAAACAGCATTTTTACGCAAGTTCTTTTCTGAAAACATTTAATTCATTTCCTTCAATGCCCATGTTGTTACAGTTTGGCGGTCTGGAAGCAATGATCACAGGTCTTTGCGACCAGTTTCCAAGACACTTGCGGAAGAACAGAGAAGCATTTGTGGCTGTTGTAGTAGTTGCCATCTACCTGGGAGCTCTACCTACTTGCACATACGTAAGTTCTTTGTTCAGTCTTCTGTTAGTTACATTGTTATTTTTGTTTAGTCCGTTATATTTTTCAATTACTGTCAATGAATTATATTTTTCATAATTATTTTCTGTATTATTAAAATCAGCATCGGCAGTAAATAATTTTGATGTAGTACATTTATCTCTGAAGAAAATTTGTTTTGTGCTCAGCAATTTTGCTCGTTTGCGAAAAAAGGAATTTACTCATAAACCAAGAATGATAGGATTGTAAACGCATTTAGCTTATAGCAATCCCTTGTTGGAGCAGATAAGATCTTGGCTACAAAAGGAGGATCAATGAAGATCTTGGCTACGACATGAAGATATCTGCCTCCAGCTCGATTATTGGCTATTCCTGACAAGGGGGTAGGAGTCCAAAATAAGGACGAAACCGCAGTCTCAGGATGTCATGATCGAGCTGCGGGTGTATTTGCTTCAGTTCTGTTTTAGCCCTGGCTTGTGGGCGATAACTCATTGCATAATCCCTTGTTGTGTAACAACAAGGCATTGACGCTGTATTAAGTCAATAACAACTTTAGATGGGGAATATAGCAGCTAACAAGGATTTAAAATTATATGTGTGCATACAGCGTACTTTTTCAAATGGCATGAGCTTTTGTTGAGTGATTTTCCAGATCATAGTTTAAGATTTGTATTTGTTTTTCAAAACAATGGAAAATATAAAGAATTAGTTTTTTACTTCGACAACCTGTCATTCAATTGAAAAGGCGATATGTTCCGATCTCTTTTTCTGCACAGACCCTGAAACTTTAAACTCGAATACTATTTCTGAGTTTTAATCGCAAATTTTTCAAATTTTTGTATTGGAATTGTTTTCGGTGGAGATTTTGTCACTAATTATAAGTTAGAGGCCGTAGAGTCTGTATAAAAATTAAAAATTCTTACATACTGTTTGATCTTCTTAGGTAAAACCTTTGGCACATTTACGCATGCGTCAGGTCTTCTCTGATCTTACCAATATAGGAGTGTTAAGTAAGATAACAATATGAGGAAAAATAATAAAAAGCATTTTGAACCGTACCAAACAACGTGGAACAATGCCAATTTCAAATACATAGTTTAGTTGAATATGTCAAAAGGATATAACAAATGCAAGTTTTAAATTGAAAACTTCGGAAAGTTATACTCCACAACCCATCCACCCTTTTTAAGTGGAACTGTTCACGAGTGCCAGGCACGGCTTTTATGGACAGACAGTATTCACTATTTCTTTTTTTTTTTGCTTCAAATTTTTAATTTATTTCCTTTGCATCTTATTTTGAGCATTTTTGCAATTGGAAGTGTGCATCTAGGACGAACGGTTACGAAAATTAAGTTCTTCCGGTTGAACGGGAATACCATGTATGTCATTACGTCATCTATTGTAGCATCCAAAGACAAGGCTGCATTAAAAGAATATGCATAGTTAAAAGTTTCTAGACGTGGTTAAAGACTGATTTTTTTCAAAATTACAGAAAAATCATTTTAGTCTTCGGTTTTTATTCCAAAATGCCATGAAAGTTGTTGGACGAGTAAGATATGAAGAAATGAAATACTTTTTAGCTGAAAAAGAATAAGAATGCTTAGTATTAGAATGAAAGTTAATGCATTCTATTTGATTTGACTGATTAGATCAGTTCTTGTTACCCTATGATTTTTTTTCAGACGCCCGGCTAATGTAATTAACACGACTGCGAGAGCCATGGCTTTTAGTTTATGAACGCCGTAAATTTGCTTCGCAAAGCGCCTTCGCCTTCGTTTTTTAAACATGAGAGCCTTTAATAAATAGAAAACATTACCGAGAGTTATGACAGGCGAGATTTCCAATAAACAGTTAAGATAATTTCGTAACAATTAAGATAATTTCACTACAATTGGTTTTGGCCTAATTCATGTGCCATGTAACAACATTTTTAAGGGGGAAAAATACTTTTTTTGCCATCTAAGTGGAAAGTTTTACTCGATTCAATGCTGAAAATATTTAATTAAAACGACTACAGCTAAAAGAATAATTAATACTTGTCAAATGATTGGATAAGCAAAATATTTTCCTCAACAGGGCTGTTTTTCTGAATCGAAGCATTTCACGATTTTTTCACCCTTTCTTTTTTCATTTTTTTTAGTCTCTTCACATCTCTACTAAATCCCCCTTCCCAGTAAAGCTAATAAGTTTTGCTTTAGAAAAAAAAAGTACCATACACTCTGATTGCATTCCTTTACTTTCTTCTTTATCTAATAATGTGTGTGAACTGCTTTTCAGTTCTAATTTTAATTCCAGTAAGAAATATGCGACGCTGTAGGTTTTTCCTCACTTTAATCAGGTGTATCATTGCACTTTTACTCGGGTTTATTTTTAACCTACTTTCCAGTAAAATATTTAGAAAAAGAAAACTGATACGTTTGTTAGTTGGTCCACCTGCCTCCCCCCCTCCACTGATGGGTTATGCTTCTCATAAAAACTTTTGAAGGAATAACATGTTTCAAACACACCATTTTTTGTTCTAATGATCTCCCATCATTCCTACATTTTGAACATTTACTTGAACAATTTCTTATGTCATCTTGAACAGAGAACCTAAAAATAGTGCCTACCGATACCGAATAAGGTGCTGAAAGACTAATGTCTTTTGATCAAAACTCATTTAAAAGCTAAGAAAATGCGACAAACAATAATTTGGTTTTTCATAATATATTTCTTTAATTAAATCAAATGAATCTGCAATAGCTTGTTTTCAATATAATCAGTTACCCATTATTATTTCTAGGCACTAGCAGGTGTCGATGAAATACGGAGGGAAACAAAATCAAAGCGTTTATTGATCAGATTATTGATCAGGCCGATTTACTAGCAATAAGAAACTGCGGATTCAAATATGATAACAATTATTGGTAAGCCAACTTCTGACCATAGAATATGAGTCACAAAACTAGCTGTGTTGCGTATTTTTAAATGTTATGGCCATTTATGTTGGCTTGGAATCTAGTTTTCAATTATCACCACTTTACTCCACCCCAGGCTAAGAAAAAGATATGTCATGTTCAAATCAATTTTTTCTTCATAAAATTCAGTGCAGTGTGCTCTTTATTAATGTAATGTTTAAAAAAAAATACTTTTTTTCATAGCAAAATTCTTCTATTTAAATCAATTAAAAAACCATGTTTTTGTAATTTCTTCATAGCACCAGACCCTCTTCCTTATTTAAATAATTCTACGCTCAAATCTTTATTTGCTAAGAACTTCTGCATTATTAACTTCATTGCATTGAAAAAGGGGTTCTTTGTAACCCCGAAACACGTGTCTTAAAAAAAATTTGCAAATTTTGTCCGATAAAACGTTGATTATTCCTATCTCGATTTTCCATTAGTTCTTAGGTGAAAACTTGGCCATTTTCGTACAGAATTTGAGTTTATGTATGCCCTGACATTAATATGGATATTTGGCTTCTGAAGAGGCATCAGTAAATCAAAACTGGCTGATTGGTACATCATTTCTAACTCAGATCATATGCACTGAATTTTTTGCAGCTCGATAGTAAGCATGTTGAAATTGCTTTATTCTGTGTTATTGAGCACATGTATTTGAAATTACATCTGCAATAACATGAATTATGGCATTTATTTTGACGTGCTTTGAATGGTTTTATTGAACTTGTAAATTTGTCTAATTATCCCTTAACCCATTAATGCCTGACATTTTTTTTTTCAACGATACTTTGTATACTGGTTACAAATAGTGTTTAATGGACAGGAAAAATAGTTAAAAAAATATCATGTAAAAATTAAATTTTTTATTTAAGAAAGAAAAATCATCCCTAAAAAGGGACGCTAGGCACCAGAGGGTACATACTTTTTTATCAAAATTTTTATCTGGCTACGATGTAATATTGAAAATGACAAATTATAGAAAGAAATAAAAGCAGCAATTAACATAAACTGGGAAGTAGACTCAGAGAACAAGGAAATATTTCTGTTGTTGAGTATGAAAGTCAGCAAAGCATTTGTTCTGCAAACCTACGTATTGCATTTGCTGCATTCCGATAAGCTCTTTTACTTCAATGGGCACATCTTACCTGAGTCTTATTTAAAGCAATATAACGACTTCCCCCATAATACCTAACTCAATTCGGTACTCTTGAGCTCAATGCGTACAGCAGCTTCTAAAATAAAAATGAAGACGGCTATCACAATTTTTTAGAGTGAATCAAAAACCGGTAGTTCCCGATATTCGATGCATGGGATCTTTTTCCCTATACAACAATTGTACTGAGCAACCATATGTATTTTGTTCATCAATTTCAATTCCTTTCTTTTCGCTGTTGGACAATCGCTTAGCCTTTACTATAAGATGAACTCCACGAAGATTCATTACAATAGTTATGATATTGCTATTATTCCACCGAATCAACGTAATATTATTTTACCTGTCATCGACATTTATTCAAAACTTCCTCTCTTTTTTTTTTTTTTAACAACGTAACTTTAGTTCATGAGCATTTTTTAATCCGATTCTTGCACAAAACCTTTCTGAGACAAATAATCACGTAGGAACGCAAGAGAAGTAAATAAATTGTCACAGTAGAGATCAAAATTGGCATTCTAAGGGAATTCTGAAATTAAATCTGCAACCTCCCCCCCCCCCTTTTTTCGAACAACAGACACATATGCAATCCTTGAATTCTTTATCAAGGTGAAATGCTAAGCTTCTGAAACAGCTTAGGACTTCCTCCCCCAACAGTCAGACTAAACAATAATAAACACATAAATACATAATGGAAAAGTAATTAAATACAACGAATAATTAGTGTTTTAAAGAACTACATTTTTGAAATAGCTTTCTTTCAAAATTTATCTTGAGTATTTTTTGTAATTAAAACAAGAAGTTCTGTCAAGAACTAAACGAGCCTACTTTCCCGTACATCGAAATCGGCATTGTAGCATCTGATCAATATTCTCTTGATTATCTGAAACTGAAAAATATGTCAAACATACCTTTTTAGCACTTGAAGCTGATTTCTAAAAGCAAAATATACCCTTCTCATCAGATGAAATAGACACATAAAAAGTAAATAAATGAATAAATAAAGTTTTGTCGCACCTTTTAAAGAATGTAACTGTTACAGTTCTTCCGTAGAAAAATTCCTCAATTGTTTTCAAAAAAAAAAATTAAAAGTACAAAGTACATCAAAACACAGTTTATCAAAGAAAGAAAAAAAAAGAAAAAAAAAAGCTCGTCCGTTGATAAAATGTCTCGAATTGCACTTTTAATCCGTTGCCAGTTGTTAAATATAAATAAAGAATAGAATGCCCTCGTGAATGAAACATTTTTGTTACAAAAAAAATCGTCTGCCAAAAATAATAATAATAATAATAATAAATTCAATAAAACAAATGAATAAATAAACAAAAAATCGTCTGCACAGTCAGTCATTTTTTTTCGGACTGTTTACTCAAAAGTTATTAGGGGTGACAGCTTGCTTGAGCGGTTCAATGTTGAACGAAAAATTGTTCAAATCGGAAATGTAAATACGGGAATGAAGTATCCTTGAAAAGTTCTTTCCAACAAAAAAAAGTTTGTTCAAATCGGACTGTTCATTAAAAAGTTAGTATCGCGGGACCGGTCGTTTGAACGGCTCAAATTTGAACCAAAAATTGTTCAAATCAAAAAATCAAATATGGGAATGAGCTGTACTCGCCGAGATCTTTCCAACAAAAAAAAGTTTGACCAAATCGGACTGTTCATTCAAAAGTTATTAGGGGGGGACAGACAGACCGACCGACCGACCGACTGACCGACCGACCGACACACAAATTCCCCATCTCAATACCCTACTTTCAAATTTTTAATTTTTCGATATTCATTTTACCTTTTTATTTTTTTCACTTGGCGATATTTTTTTTTTGACTTGGCGATATTTTTTAACTTGGCGATATTTTTTGGACTTGGCGATATTTTTTAGATGCATTAAGCTACTTTTAATACTTTTTTCGTCTTTCTTTTATTTTTAACGGGAAAGTAGGCTAAAAAAGAGAAAATATTTAAGAACGTTGAACTAAGTTAATATATTAATTAATTCAATTTAATTAGATTTTAAAAATAAACTAAGTTTTAAAAATGACAATTACTATCTGTTTTTCAGTTTAAAAACATTTGCTAACTTCTTTTGATATAAATTATAGATTCTAAGCCAGAAACCAGCAACGGTTAAACAATGCAGCCTTTGGTGCCTAGCGTCCCTTTTTAGGGACGTTCTTAAATTGCTATAAAATCCTAAAAAAATTTAAAATTTACAAAATTGCAAAAAAAGGTAAACTAAAACATCGATCAAAGTATCACATATATCAAACATAGATAGATTTACTCGTTAATAACTTTAAAAACTTAGCTTTTTGTTCTTGAGATTGTGAACGATGTAATTTTTGATAAAGATCATAATCAAATGGCTACAGATCACACTTTACATTGGTTATGTGCTGAAATCTGTTAATACATAATTGAAGCAATACCAAAGTAATAATCGAACACAATTATTTGGTTGAAATGTTCATTTTTGGAAAATTCAGACTCACTTTTTGGACCGTCCCTAAAAAGGGACGCTAGGCATTAATGGGTTAAGTACGACTCTTTTTTTTAAAGTTTTAGATTGCTTTTTCATATAAATTCGCAGTTGCAACTAATCCAGCCATTTGTATCAGTTCCCTTCTGTTTTCGTTTTAATAATTAGGGTGGATATTACGTCGTAAATTTGTTGGACTCCTATGGCACATCCATGTCCCTTCTGTTCGTGGTGTTTGTGGAGGCCGCTGCTGTTTGTTGGATCTATGGTAAGTACATGATGTTTTTAATGAAATTTACTTTCTTACTACTTTAATATTATTGTTAATGTATTTATTGTTATCATTGTTAATTTTGTTATTTTTTATCATTATCATCATTACTATTATTCTTGTTACTGTTGTTGGTTTTATTATAATTTTTCACATAGGTGAATGTGATATATGTTTCAAAATATAGTACTTTTCCGATGTACGCAAACGGTTTTATTTTATTACTAAATTTTTAGCATGTTTCTGAGTATCGTGAACTGAAATATGCTTTGCAATGCAGCTTTATAGCTTTAAAAATAAAACTTGTTTTCGTTTCTAAGCCTTCTCTTCATTTATCATTCAGTGCTTGCTTGTTCGTTCGATAGTAAACACCAGTGCAATGAAGACGCAAAACTTCTTTTAGAAATTACGAAAAGCCGTTACTTGATTAGATTCAAGATTACAACGGTGCAAAAGACAGATTAAGCGTGCGAACAATTTGTTACCCTGAGGAACCCAGATAGCTACACCTCGTTCGGGAGTGTAGGGATCTCTTTGTGTTAACTTGGTGAGAAATGATGTTTTGTTAGTCATTCAGCAAAAATGCAGTTAAATATTTTATAATTCAGGAATAAATTTTTACCTTTATGCACTGAATTTATGATTCACTTGTTTGCTTAGTTATTTATGTGCTCTTAAATAGTTTACAAAAGATGTGGTCAGCATAGTTGAGAAGAACATAAAAACAGCAAAACAAAGATAGAAAAACCTTTGCGTGCTTTTAACCACCATTGATGTGTCTTGACTAAAAGGAACAGAAACGGCAAGATAAAGTTTTGACCCTTAATTTATAAATCTATTTTTTAAAGTTTTTGGATACTTTAATAATTTAAATTAAAAGCGTGTAAGTAACAAAATTTAAAAAACAAGCACAAAATCTACAAAAAAAAAAAACTAGAAGAAGTGTTTTGAAGTTACGAAGAACCCTTAAATAAATGAAAGAAATTAAGATTACCGAGGGAAAAACGTACGGAAAACTTTTTTTTTTTTTTTTTTTTTTTTGGGGGGGGGGGCTCATTGGGTTAGAATTTTTTCATTTTGGAGCAAGTAAATACATTGAGCTTTCGATTTTGTCTGATTGGTTCTATGCATTCAGTTGTTTTTTTTTTTTTTCGTTACTGTGGTGAGTAAAATCTTTAGAATATATTTTATACCTATTGATAGTCATCCGATCGTCTTTTTTTTTCTCAGAGAGATCTGTAAGCTCATATGGATTTTGATTTGTAATTTAGAGTAGAGTGATCATTAAATTATTTTGTCTTGTGAGCTAAATATTTTTTTTTCTCATTACAAGATGCGAGTGGCACATTAGAATAAAAGCTTCTTTATAGGACCTATTATGCTGTTCGACATTTCCCTTTGTAATATGTTTTAAGAGTAGTAGGGCCAATCCATGAGAAATAGGACATAGACATCAAAATATGAAACTCACTTAATAATAACATGTTATGTGTCATTTTATTCACAAGAAAGCATAGTTTCCTAATTCAAAGGGTAAAATATCCTAGTTTTTACTGTAAACATGGTTTCAACGTCCTAAAGTTGCGTTTTTTCTAATCAATTTTTTCGGTTAAAAATTATCAAGTTTCCAGCCTAGACCCTGGCCACACCGGGTTCAATTTGGAAGATAACGAATTATAGTGCTTTAGTAAGCACCCCCTTTGACATTTTCCAGCAATCAATTTCTTTGAAGGTTGTATTAATTTTTAATTACAGGTAGGCAAAAATTATCTAGAAGCTTTGTAACGACCGTAACCGAAAACAAGTATTTGTTATTCTGTAACAATAACTATTTGAGGTAGAAATTTGCCATTTAGGTTTGTTAGTGTACTTAGTTATTCTAAAAACATGCACTAATAATTTTTTCAAAAAACCTTTTCATTTTTGTGCTATGTTGGTTACGGGTGTTACATGTTTTAGGTCTAAATTCACAGTTCACGTCGGATCTTTGCCAAATTTGGTACATAAATCCACTGATGCATCTGAAAGTTACTTTGGGGGTATTCATCTCTTATAGCGTGGAAAAGCTCCTATAAAGGAGCTTTCCTACTATAAATACCGTTTACGTTAGTTCTTAGACAAATTTGGC
Source organism: Uloborus plumipes (assembly GCA_038373865.1). Classification (NCBI taxonomy): domain Eukaryota; kingdom Metazoa; phylum Arthropoda; class Arachnida; order Araneae; family Uloboridae; genus Uloborus; species Uloborus plumipes. The sequence goes on from JAXGGA010007178.1 coordinate 10,164, forward strand.
TCAAGGGTCATTTGATGTTCACCAGGAAACCATACAAAAGTGAATTAATGAAAAAAAATTAAGTTATTTGCATTTGAAACATTGTAATAAAACATTTTGCTGGATTTATAAATTATTTGCCCTCACCTCCTCGTTTTCGAATTATAAAGTCCTAAAGTCTGCCGAAATTGTAATAAAGTCACTAAATTTAGCGAGTTTCAGGTTATGATGGGAGACATCTTTTCGCATGCTTTGCTGATAGCTGTCCTATCACATGCAGATGGTGAAATAGTCGGCCTTCTATTTCCCTAGAAGCCTTTAAATTTGGAGCGTCACTTAAATTTAAGCCTTTAAAATTTATATCTCGATAAAAGGAGGACTAGGGCAAATGATTTATGCAGAAAAAAAATCTTAATGTGTGAGTATTTTAAAAATGTTTACTGAAACGAACACTTGTAGTTGAAGCAATAAGGTGCCCGGTACAATCAATACCATTTCCTTAGGGGAAGACCGCCTATATTAGACCCCCTAAGAACAGGAGGCCTGTGTCGCTCAATGTGAAGCAAAACAGAAATGCAAAATAGGGCATCGTAAGCTAAATTTAATCAGGAACCGCCCTAGGAGCTTATATTTTCTAAAAATATGAAAATTATTTATTTTTTAAATTATCTTATAAAAAGTTGCAAAAGTCCAATTTAGGCATATATGCGCCTAAATTGAACCATGCGTTTCCTAAATTGGACCGTACCAGGAAAACATAGAATAATTTATATTTGAACTATACAGCTTTTTTCCAAGATTTGCAATAGAATATCTTTTGCTTCGGCCTACAGATACAGATACAGATCGTGGTTATTATTCGGTTCAGAGCGTGAGCTCTTTTGCCGGGTATGAAGGTGGGGAGATTTGAGTGGTTCAGACATTGAAGGTGTGAAGGGGGGGGGGATAAAAAAGGAGTCTTCTCAGGGCCACACACTGTACAATATTTACAAGACATTATGAACAATGAAAAGGACTAAATACAAAATTAAAGAATGGTGGAAAATATATACAAAATTTACATGAAATTCAACCTACTCAGAGGTGAATGAGAGGCTAAATCGGTGGGCCAATCCACCAACCAGCGAAACTGCACCACAAAGGGAGACAGTTAGGAACGAACAAGCCGTTCCTCTGCTGAACTTGTTCAGCAGAAAGAGAAGTTGTGCCATTATTGGCTTGTGAATTTCTAGGATTCTTTTTTCTGATAAATCTCTGTGTGAGAAACATTGTGTCTTGTGGGAACCCAGTGTTCCCTGAATTGAAAGTAAAGTGTATTTGTTCATACACCAGAGGGTTTGGATGTCTTTCAATTTTAGTGTGAAAGTTTGTTGACATATCAACAATGTAATCGTTGATATATTGGATATTAGCATCATTATGTAAGGTTTCATTCCTAATATACCAGGGAGCATTGAAAATCCTCCTGAGTATTTTGTTTTGAATTGTTTGGATGCCAATCATGTGGGTTTTAGCCGCATGACCCCAAACTTGGATACTGTACACCATGGCAGGCCTAATGACCGTGGTATATAACAGATATTTGTTCTTGGTACTTAATGAGTTTGTTCTGTTAAGTAGACCATAGAGGTACCCAATTTTAGTTTTTGCCTTTTTTAGCACTTCAGTTATGTGATGGTTGTAGTTGAGCTTGTTATCAAGTATTACCCCCAGGTATTTTACCTTTTTTGTGTAGGTGATTTCCTGCTCATTCATCACAAGAGGTTTGAGTGTCTTTTTGCACTCACCTTTAGTGAAGCAAATTGCTTGGGTTTTACTAGGATTTATAGAAATCCTCCATTTGTTGAGGTAGTCAGACACTTCGTCAACGTAGCGTTGGAGTTTTAATTGGGCATAGTTAGGGTTCCAGTCCGACACAAGGAGGCTTGTGTCGTCAGCAAAGACGCAAGTAAGGTGTGGATTGCTGGTGGGGAGGTCATAAGTATATAAGTTATATAAAGTGGGACCTAACGCGCTCCCCTGGGGACCCCAGCCGAGATGTTATGTTTACTGGAAAGGCAATCTTCGATCCTAACTTGAAAGGTTCGTTTCAGTAAATACTGTCTCAGGGTATGAATGAGGTAGGTCGGGAATTTCAACTTGATTAGCTTGTATATAAGCCCATTATGCCATACACGGTCAAACGCCTTCTTTATGTCGAAGAAGATCCCCATTGTGACTTTACCGTCATTCATATTATTAGTGATAAAATTCGTCATTCTAAGCAGTTGGTGAGTGGTGGTATGTACTTCCTTAAAACCAAATTGGAAGTTTAGAATAATCTGATTTTTTGTAATATGCAACTTCATTTGGTTCAGTATGACTTTTTCAGCAAGTTTGGACAACGAGCTAAGTAAGCTGATAGGACGGTAATTGTCCGGAAAGGTGTGGTCTGCATTGGGTTTTGGGATAGGAATGACAATTGCATTCTTCCTTAGACAGTGTTGATAAACTTGCCGATGGCATTTCATATAATTAATCATGTTTTGTACTTCATCTCTATGGCAAATATTTCATTTCATTTCACACTCCAGGTTCCCCCCGTACCTACCACAGCTTCGTGGTTTAACCGGGATAGGGCCCTGAAGAGCGCTCTGTTCTTAATTTTGAACCAGAACCTAGGGTCGAGCAAACCCTAGGCCCAGCACCCCCAGAGGTAACGTTTCACTTGGAGGACTTTGTGACCACGACATTTTTAACGCCTCCCAGCCACCATTAATCAAGACGGTGGATCTTTGATCGGCTGGGATCGAACCGGAGTCCCTCCGGACACGAGTCCGATGCCTTACCGATCGGGCCACCACGGCCCTGACAAATATTGCAATAACAATTATTTTGTGTAGTTTCTTGCTTCTTCTTGTGTGACTTTTTCTGCTCTATGCCTCTTTTATACGGCGTTAGAATGATTGCTGAGACAGCCTTCCTTTTTGTTCCTTCTATTTTTTCAAACAAAGGTGATATGTGAGCCGGCTTTACAAAATCATAGTTAGAGTTGGCAATCATGTTTTGATGAGAACTATCCGCCGATTCTGCAGAATTTGTACTAATTAAGTCTCTTGTACATGGTGTATCGAACATGTAACCTGTTCACTTTGAGTAGTTTTATCTGGACTACTTGCCTCTAATTCTGCTGCAGCCAAGTCAATGTCATTAAACACATGTCAATTAACAGGCCAAACTGCTGTTCTTTGGAATCAACTCAGAGCATTTGCCATGGCGTTAATTGCGGTTTTCCTAAAAGAGTTACCAAACAGTTCTCTTATGCGATATTATATAATGGATCTCATTAGATGTTCTCGCATCCATGTATCACATGCTCGATTAAAATATGTAGACAGACTGAATAAAAACCACGTCTATGTGCATGATGTGCTTAAAGAGAAAGCATTATTATATCGTTCTCGTTAGAAAAGTTTATTGCATCAATGTTCTTTATGTAAGTGCAGTGCCTTTCCGTTATAGAAGAACATTCTTTTCACATTGCTTGGCTTAACAGTTTTGATGAAAGGTTGTATCAATTGTGTAAATTATCGTTTGTGATTCAACATTTTTTTGAACAAGCATATTGCTCACCAGGGAAGCTTTTACGATAAGTTCATACATGGAACGTAATCATTTGAAGATAAGCATGGGGAGCTTGTACTCATGCAGCAAATAACCAGTGTGTTTCTACCACGTTCACCACTCATTACTGCACCAACCTGGTGTTTACCTCAATACGTCAATATATTTTGGGGCTTTTGGACAGTAGAAAGACCGGCTTCATCTACATTGAACATTTTAGAAGCATATAAATTCTTTCCAAAATATCGAAGAAAATGTCATATTTTTCTCTCGGTAAACCAGATTAAATGTAATTTAAGTTAATAACTATGTTTAACAACCTGAAACTGCAGCTTAATGGATGAAGAGAAAAAAACCCATACATTTTAAGAAGTTGCAGCTTCTGCTTGATAAAAATGTGCTTGATAAAAAAGTTTAAATGAATATCGTGATAGGTGTTAAAGTATGCTTAAAATAATTTTAACTACACTATTAAATAAACGAATCACTTTATGTTACGATTAATAAAAAGTCTTGTTTAAAATCATATTCTTAAATTGGACCACCGGTCCAATATAAGAAAATTTTTTCGGTCCAATAAAGGAAAACATGCCATTTTTTATTCTTCAGCTCATAGCTCTGTCAAAAACTATCACAATAGCGCATGTAAATACATCGATGTAATCCTTATTAAACACAGATTATAATACTGTAACAGCATTTCACCGCAATTCACAAGTTTTTGAGTTATCTTTCTAGAAACAAGTCCGCAAAATAAGATTTCTCACGTTTTCAACACAAATCAAGCCGTAACTCACGCTAAACAGTTCGAAGACCGGTGAAACTTCATACGCATTGATTTTATTCCTAAAACTTTATGCTTCTACTGTTAAAATGTAGCACAGATCTCTGTACTAGATTTTAAGCCCGAGGTCCAATTTAAGCAGTGGTCCAATATAGGCGGTCTTCCCCTAATAAGCGAATTTGTAGAAATTTTTCTAAGCAGAGTACTGAAGAAATACAGAGCTCAAGTCACAGATGATTATGAGGATTTAGTGGAGCTAAAATACACTAGGTGGACAAAAGTATCCGGACACTTCCAAAAATTTACATTTTTAGATATAACTCGAGAAATAAGTGATCAATTGTTCTTTAACTTTAGTCATACAAAATATATTCTTCACCGAACATTTCCAAGTTGAAATTAAATTACCCTTGCATTTGGGGGACGATAAGAAGGGGGGTCGAAAGAAAAACCGCTTTTTGACCATAACTCTTTGAAAATAGCTCGGAATAAGCTATGCATTTCAGTAATTAATTAGCATACTATGTACAATTACTATACAAATTCAAATGAACGTACCACTCTTACTTCCGAAGATATGAAACATTTTTTAAAAAACGGCAATTTTATTTGAAGGGTTTTTGCTCATAACACGCAGAGTTTTTGATCAAACCTTATCAAAACTTCAGGAAAGATGACAAAATACAAGAGAAAGAACATACTAAAACGGTTTTTAAAAATATTAAAAATCCGGTGAGATATGAACGTTAAAAGGAAATAATTTTTCACGGCGCATGCGCGAAAGACAGAAATTTATAACTACAAAAATATTGTAGCCTGGTGTATACTGCATCTTATAAAAAAAGTTCCAGTTGAATATCGTAAAAATTGAAAAAGATATCAGCGATCTAGTGAGCTGTAATTCATTCATTTGCAGACAATTCATAAATGGAGAGGGGTTGTTCACAAATAGTGTGGGGACAATCGAGCATATTTTTCAATGTTAAATTGTATACTGTTTAAAAATCTATATTTGGCATAGAAGTCACATTTCGCCCATTCGGCCAAAAAGACCTTATAAGTAGGTGGCCAAAAGTATCCGGACACCCCCTGAAACGTTGGTTTTGAACGATGACGAAATAACCTTTATTTTAAAAATAGCTCTTTGTGGACAGACCCTCACTATGTATGTATTGTCTGCGAATGAATGAAATACAGCTCACTAGATCGCTGATATCTTTTTCAATTTTCATGATATTCAACTGGAACTTTTTTTATAAGATGCAGTATATACCAGGCTACAAGATTTTTGTAGTTATAAATTTCTGTCGTTCGCGCATGCGCCATGAAATTTTTTTTCCTTTTAACGTTCATATCTCATCGGATTTTTAATATTTTTAAAAACCGTTTTAGTATGTTCTTTCTCTTGTATTTTGTCATCTTTCCTGAAGTTTTGATAAGGTTTGATTAAAAACTCTGCGTGTTATGAGCAAAAACCCTTCAAATAAAATTGCCGTTTTTTAAAAAATGTTTCATATCTTCGGAAGTAAGAGTGGTACGTTCATTTGAATTTGTGTAGTAATTATACATAGTATGCTACACTGTTAAAAAAATTTCCTGAAAATAACGAAAAAATATACGGCAGCTGAGTTGCCGGAGTGTTTCCGTTTCGTTAATTATATTTCCGTGATTTTACGGAAAAATGACGAACGGAGCGTTCGTCATTTTTCCGTTAGGCATTTTTTCGTTTCGTAATTCTCCGTTCTTCATTTTTTCGGTTCTTATTATCCCCGCTTATACGTTATAGGCTTATACCTATACGCTTTGACTTATATGTATACATGCAAGATGGAAAATTATTTAAATTTTGCAAATTAACAAGCGCTTTTATCTCCATATATTATTTCTCTAAGCCGAATCCTATACCCGGTCGAAACTCGCTCATTTCTTTATCGAATTGCAAGAAAATTTATGATTTTGAAGCTTATCCCGCGGGCTATTGACGAAAATTAGACCCACCCTCTAAAAAGTGTCGGTTCGTTTTTTATTCGAACTTCAATTTTTGGGCACAAAATTGACTCTATCTAGCGAAATAATTGTCGTATCGTCTCCATTTTGATTTCATTCGAAAGATTACAAAAAATGCGTTCTTTAGAACGTTTCTCCGCTAGCGCCGCGTAACGAGAATCTCGAAAATCCACGTTTAAGCGACTTATAAGCGATTGAAGTTTGAAAAAGTTAAATTTTTTGCTCAACTGTCAAAATCGTTACATTGTTGCTCAAATCAATTTTAAATGCGACATTTCAAGCCAAGGCTTAGCTCGGTAAACCTTAATTGTAACTTTTATTGTTTCAAAATACTATGGTAGTTTTGCGATAACGTTAGTATTTAGTTTAGTAGTAGCCTTGGGTATTTGATTTTAATAGGGTATCACTTTTGTAGTAGTTGTAAAAGTGAACGTGTTTTTGATCTTTTTGAAAAGTTGTCAGAACGACGGCAGTAGATGGCGATGTTGTGCAAATGAAGCCAATAAAAATTGTCGTATTAAATTTTAAGTTTAGAGTTTTTTTTGCGGAATTCCGCACGGGTCACCTAGTAGCAGCTTAATATCAATAGCAAATTATCTATGGAAGTTCAATAAATTAGTCCCTTAAGTGTCGCAAAATGCGTAGATTGTGTAGAATAACAAATGCACAAATTGAAATTTTAAGAAACATTTGAAAATTTGCGAAACAATATAAACATATAAAAAGAACAAACATGGGTAATGTGCTGCCTTATCTTTTTCGTTTGTTCTTTTTATATGTTTATATTGTTTCGTAAATTTTCAAATGTTTCTCTAAAGTTTCTTAAAATTTCAATTTGTTCATTTGTTTTTTTTTCCAATCTACACATTTTGCGCCACTTAAAGGACTAATTTATTAAACTTTCATATATTATTTGCTATTAATATTAAGCTGCTATAAAAGCGCTTGTTTATTTTGCAAAATTTCAATAATTTTCCATCTTGCATATATAAGTATAAGCGTATAGGTATAAGCCTATAACGTAAAAATGTGGGTGATTAAAATATGGGAAAATGAGAAACAGAAAAATAGAGCAATTAAAAAAGGAGCGTAAACTAGCTCACCGGAAAATTATATATATATAAGACAAAATGATGAGCAAAAATGTAAACTTAAAACTCTTACGAATTTTGTTTTTTAGAAAAAGTTTGAAAATATCCGCTCATATACTTCAAACTTTTAAACATCTTGCCTTTAAAAAAAATACTAAAGCAATACAAGAATTGGCTTTTTTTTTTTTCATTAAAAATTTTAGTTCATTAAAATAACATGATTTTTTTGAAAAGATTACATCAATCTCGCATAAAATACTCAAATATTTTGAAGATGGAATGATCAATGCATAGTATTTCTGAGCGCATAACTTCAAAAAATTAAAAAGTATTAACAATGTGCATTCTTTTAAAAATATTTTCTCTTATGTTTGAATAAAAATTAAGTTCTTCCGAAAGTTCTTTTTTTCCTTTCTGAATTTGAAACATTCGTGGTTCCTTAAAAAAAAAATCCTGTATTGTTACTGATTTCCTTTTTTTTCATATATATTTACGTTATGGTGTTCATAGTGATCAACACTTTCAGAAATGCACTCTCAAAATTAACGAATTTTCTTTGTTTTTGATGAAATCACTTGTAGCGAAATATTTCTTTATCCTAGTATCGTCAAATTGACAATCATTTTCGTAGTTTTGACAACATTAATTTCGTCACATTAACGAAGTAAAGTCATAAAGTAAAAAAGCTAAGTTTTGAAACTAAGCTTTTAAATCTTGATATAAAATTACAAAAATCATTTCACTAAATTTTACTAACCCTCAGCACCAGTAAGTTTATACATCCAACTACTAAAATGCACAATTGGTTTACATCATGAAATAACTAACTGTTAAGTCTGGACTCAGATTAAAATAAAAATAGCAGTAACAAAAATAAAAATTCTTACCTCTTAAATAAAAATTATTAATTTTTGTTGCTCAAAAAAGGCAACAATAGAGCGAGTAAATTTTAAAATATACTAACACGCCCTTTTGTTGCCCATTTTGATTGTATCCATTGCGATAAACGAAGTCTTCTTAAAAATGTTGAGTTAGGAAATGCTGGATACCGAATAACACATGAAAAGATCCAAATTATTTTTCCAGTCAATTTGATTAACTACGCAGAATCCTGGAACAATTCTTCTTCGAATGCTATAACAGTAGTCAACGCTCTTCGACGAAGCATTTTCAAATTGAAACAAAATGGCGCACACATAATAACGTCCTGAGGAACACGATTAAATAACATTCGACTGTGATGTTTTTTGTAAAGTAGACGACGAGACACAGATGTCCTCTTTTCCATGCTAATGCGAATAATACAGCTTTCACAGAAGCGTAAACATGCACATTAATTCTCGATGACTTGGCGTTACTTTTGCTGCGCACTTTGATTCAGTTATGAATCATTTATGCTGCCGTCGTTTCTGCGCACGCGCCAAGTCTCTTCAGACTGTATCTAACTCTCTCGTTTGGTTATATTTCAACCACAAAACCGGATAAATTCCGTTTTTTGTTTCTCCAACTTGGTAATTCACGGAATAGTTCCGTTTTTTCAAGGAAAAGTTCTGTTTTGAAACGAAAACGGAAATTTACTGTTAAAATCAGTAAAAATCTTCCTGAAAATTCAGGTTTTTTTTAACAGTGTAATTAATTACTGAAATGCATAGCTTATTCCGAGCTATTTTCAAAGAGTTATGGTCAAAAAGCGGTTATTCTTTCGACCCCCCTTCTTATCGTCCCCCAAATGCAAGGGTAATTTAATTTCAACTTGGAAATGTTCGGTGAAGCCTATATTTTGTATGACTAAAGTTAAAGAACAATTGATCACTTATTTATCAAGCTATATGTAAAAATGTGAATTTTTGAAAGTGTCCGGATACTTTTGGCCACCTAGTGTATCTGAAGAGAGACTGAGAGGTGTGGGTATTCTGGTGAAGTTTCATGGGAAAACGTAGCTCAAGGATTTGAAAGCTTCCAAAGTCTATAGTAATCAATTGAAGATTATATCCTATCAAATGAACTAACTGGAGAACCTTTCTGCTCATATGTCTATTATTTGACTTTATACAGGGTGTCCACTCCAATCGTGGACCAATAGCTAATTTCTAAACCGTTAGAGATAAGCATATAGTTTATTTAGGAAAAAATCTCCAAATTATGAAAGGAATTTTGGGTCTATTCAATGTTTTTCAAAAAATCAAATTTTGAAAGAGTTGCGAAATTTAAATTTTTATACAGCCCCCCAGTCCTATCAATCATATTTAGTAAAACATTCTTGACACTGTAACGTTTAAAACTAAAAAAAAATCACTCTTCTACCACAAAAATTGACCGAGTTATGACGTTTTGAAAAAATCAAGATTTTGAAGGATTTCGCATACGGTCCCTTAAGCGATCTCTCGATGACGTCATGAAACAATGCAAAATCTTGATTTTTCAAAACGTCATAACTCGGTCAATTTTTGTGGTAGAAGAGTGATTTTTTTTTAGTTTTAAACGTTACAGTGTCAAGAATGTTTTACTAAATATGATTGATAGGACTGGGGGGCTGTATAAAAATTTAAATTTCGTAACTCTTTCAAAATTTGATTTTTTGAAAAACATTGAATAGACCCAAAATTCCTTTCATAATTTGGAGATTTTTTCCTAAATAAACTATATGCTTATCTCTAACGGTTTAGAAATTAGCTATTGGTCCACGATTGGAGTGGACACCCTGTATATGGCGGAAAAATGAATTAAAATAGCCGTTTACTCATTTTTAGCAACATACATATTGAAAATAGTCAGACGTGAAACGACCGTAACCGCTTTTGTAACGACCGTAACCGCAATAAAAAATTCATAAAAATGTATTTTTCAACAAAAAAGCTAAGTTCTTTGTATGATATCATTCCTTATTTATTTAGCAATTATTATAAAAATCCAGAAAATCATACGTGCAATAGATTCACAGAAAAGTGGCAGCGTTTGATAGCACTCAAAAAACCATGTCTTTTTTTGAAACGACCGTAACCACACATTTTCGAGATTTTTCTACAACTTCCACTAATAATTTCAAACTAACGCTTGATGATAATCATGTTGGGGGGGAGCTTTATCATTCCCTGTTTTCATTAGAACTTTAACTGCATTTGTGAATAAAATATGAGCAGCTGAAGTTGTGCGAATGAAACGACCGTAACCATGGATTGGCCCAGTACTTCTTTGTAATATGTTCTTCTGCTCATTTCTTCCTAACAGTTACATTTTTTTCTCAGACAATTTGAGTATACCCTTTTTCCTTCTCCTATCAATAATGTGAGAGTCAGTTAGTGTCCACTACTCATGACCTGAAAATAGTTTCTACAAAACTAAACTCAATTAAAAAGATTTTTTTTCCTTATTGAAATAAATCTGTCTCTGTAAGAGAAAAGTTAAAATATACTACAGTACTAGATTTTCGACCCAAATATTTTACATAAGCTGAGACCTAATGTGTTAAATTCTAGTTCATACAACTGCGTAGAAAAAGAATTAACGTACAAAAATTCGATCACATTTGAAGGGCTTGGAAGATGAAGGTGGCTAAGTTACATTTTGAAAAATGAACATTCTGGACAATAGTAAGCAATGGATACAGGAAACTTGGTACATCAAAAAGTAGATATCATTAGACCGATTTCATACGCACACTAACGACAAAACCAGAAAACAAAAAAGTGTGCTGAGTGTTATCAATTAGTTTAGAATATCTAAAAAAGATACAAAGCAAAGCGAATATCAATAAAAGGACTGCACTTCTATAGATAATATCGAAAATTCCTCTTCGAGCTACTACTAGTTAAAAATCAAGATCTATAGAAAGATGTTGAGTTTTCTTGCTCTACTTGTTTCGTTTTTCCAACTCTAGTGATGATGTGATTGTACCTTATTGAGTGCCATTATAAGGTCTTGAGCATTTATTCTTTTTCATATGCAACACATCCATGTATTTATTTTTGTCGTGTAGGTGCTGACAAATTCTCTGGTCAAATTGGTGAAATGCTCGGCTCAAGACCGGGAATTTTCTGGAGAGTTTGCTGGAAGTACATCAGCCCATTGTTCATACTGGTGGGTTGCATTGTTCTATATTTCTATATCTCAGAACCAGACTAAGTCCATTTTCGTAACTTTCCAGGAGAAGGTGAAAACGATTGTCGGATGTATGCAAAGGATGGAACTCGTGCTCTTTTAATGCTACATGAAGAGATTTTGTGAAGAATTTTATGAAGGATTTTTTTTATAAAATAACGGTCTCATGGGTGGATGCAGAATAAGATTCTAGATACAATGCAGTAATATAGTGGAAAGCGCCATTTTTGGACTTACCTCGTTCTGATTCTGAGGTACAGATTTTATTCATCACAAAAATGAAATCTCCTGCATTAAATACACATTAGAATTAAGCAGTAAGTTACTATCCTTAAGGCAGAGGCTAAGGCTAAGACAGAACTATTTGCACCAACTGCTCGGTTATAGAATCCAGGGACTGCAGTTTGATCCTTTAATGAACTCATCAGTCGGAAATAATCAATAATAGAGCAGAAGACAATACAAAATTGAAGCAGATATTGCCAACGAACTGGAAAAAATACTATCTAAGCTTTTGCCTTTAGTTTACGGGTTGAACCGCAACACTGCTTTCGAACTCTCCGGTGTGCTAAATTAATTTCAGTAACCAGTTTGCTGGTAATCTCAGCTTTAATGAGGTAACATCTCCCTCCAGCTCGGTTGTTGACTGTTCCAGACTGATGAGTTCATAACAAGGCCGAAACTGCAGTCTCTGTATGTCATAACCAGGCAGTCAGTATATTGCATGTTGGTGTATTGCAGTACGATATTGAGAACAAATGCGCTGCCGCAAACAAATGATGCAAATAGCAGCATTGTTATTCTGCAACACGTATAATCGCGTTTCACTCACTTCTAGCAACCTGCTGTAGGAGACCATTTTTAGCCTACTTTCCCGTTAAAAACAAAAGAGACGAAAAAAGTATTAAAAGTGGCTTAATGCATCTAAAAAATATCGCCAAGTCCAAAACAAAGTCAAAAAGAAAAAAAATGAAATAAATATCGAAAAATTAAAAATTTGAAAGTAGGGTATTGAGATGGGGAATTTGTGTGTCGGTCTGTCGGTCGGTCGGTCTGTCTGTCCCCCCTAATAACTTTTGAATGAACATTCCGATTTGAACGAAATTTTTTTTGTTGGAAAGATCTCGGCGAGTACAGCTCATTCCCATATTTGATTTTTCGATTTGAACAATTTTTGGTTCAACTTTGAGCCGTTCAAACAACCTGTCCCGCGATACTAACTTTTTAGTTAACAGTCCGATTTGAACAAACTTTTTTTTGTTCGAAAGATCTTTTCAAGGATACTTCATTCCCGTATCTACATTTTCGATTTGAACAATTTTTCGTTCAACATTGAACCGTTCAAACAATCTGTCACCCCTAATAACTTTTGAGTGAACAGTCCGATTTAAACAAACTTTTTTTTGTTCGAAGCATCTCGGCAAGGATACTTTATTACCGTATTTAAATTTTAAATTTGAACATTTTTGGTTCAACATTGAACCGTTCAAGCAACCTTTCCCCACCTAATAACTTTTAAGTGAACCGTCCGAATTGAATAAACTTTTTTTTTGTTCGAAAGATCTTATCAAGAATACTTCATTCCCGTTTTTAAATTTCCGACTTGAACAATTTTTCGTTCAACATTGAACCGTTCAAACAAGCTCTCCTCCTAATTACTTTTGAGTGAACATCCGATTTAAACAAACTTTTTTTGTTCGAAAGATCTTATCAAGATACTTCATTCCGTTTTAAATTTCGATTTGAACAATTTTTCGTTCAACATTGAACCGTTCAAACAAGCTCTCACCCCTAATAACTTTTGAGTGAACAGTCCGATTTAAACAAACTTTTTTTTGTTCGAAAGATCTCGGCAAGGATACTTCATTACCGTATTTAAATTTTCAATTTGAACATTTTTTCGTTCAACATTGAACCGTTCAAGCAACCTTTCCCCACCTAATAACTTTTGAGTGAACCGTCCGAATGGAATAAACTTTTTTTGTTCGAAAGATCTCGGAGAGACTCATTCCCATATTTCACTTTTCAATTTCAACCATTTTTCGTTCAATGATGAACCGTTCAGAAAAAATTTTAACATGAGCGACTACTGGGAAATTTAAATTGAATGTTGATTCTGAACTTAAAGGCGGATTTCCTTCAAACTAACTTTGTAAGAAAATGGTTTTGATAAAAAATGTATGTAAAGTACTTTTCTGAAAAATCTTCTGTGAGGACTCTGATTCCGACTCCGACTCCGCAAACATGGCGGAAATGCAGGCTCAGAAAAAAATGACTGACTGGGCAGACGATTTTTTGTTTATTTATTCATTTTTTTTTTAATTTGTTATTATTATTTTTATTTATTTATTTTTTTTTGGCAGACGATTTTTTTTTTGTTTACAAAAATTTTTCATTCACGAGAGCATTTTATTCTTTATTTATATTTAACAACTGGCAACGGATTAAAAATAAAATTCGAGACATTTTATTAACGAACGAGGTTTTTTTTTCTTTCTTTGATAAAATGTGTTTTGATGTTCTTTGTACTTTTATTTTGTTTATTAATTTTTTTTCTTTTGAAAACGATTGTGGAATTTTTCTACGGAAGAACTATAACAGTTACATTCTTTAAAAGGTGCGACAAAACTTTATTTATTCGTTTATTTACTTTTTACGTGTCTATTTCATTTGATGAGAGGGGTATATTTTGCTTTTAGAAATCAGCTTTAAGTGCTAAAAAGGTATGTTTGACATAATTTTCAGTCTCAGATAATCAAGAGAATAATGATCAGATGCTAGAATGCCGATGTCGATATACGGGAAAGTAGGCTCGTTTAGTTCTTGACAGAACTTCTTGTTGTAACTGAAAATCATATGAGGAACCTCTGAGGAGGAAAATTTAAATATTTTTCAAGTACTATAAGTTAAGTGTTATAATGTATTATAGTTGCAATTTCAAAAGCTACGCAAAGGAGATTTGTTAGAAAAGTATTTGACTTTTAACAGAAAAAAAAACTGGCATATTTTCAGTGTTTGAAAACTAATACCCCTGAAAGTAGTCTCCTTGGGACTCCACAAACTACTAACTATGGGCCTGCTATTGTTGAAAGCATTCTGATGACTTTTTTGGAATCCCAATACTCCAGTTATCTGTTAGATTCGAAATGTCGCTATGTAGGCAACTATTGGCGATTTTTCACAAGTAAAGCTTCAGACGCTTTGGTAATTTTGAGTAAAAATTAATTTTAAAAAGGTCAAATCTATTATAATTATAACAAACTAAGCACCGAAAAACATAAAATTAACACATATTAAAAAAATTGTAACAATAGATGAAACTGCTCAAAAAGAAAGAAAAAGTAAGGGGGAAGCGCATGTAATGCACACACGTGTATTTTCCAATTTATACTCACGCATGGTTATCACTCTACAGTTTGATCCTTTCTTTACTTTCTCACCGTTTTTTTTTTTTTTTTTTTTTTTTTTTTTGTAGTATATGAGCATGTCCTTGCCTCGGGACATAGTAGGATATTAGCAATGAGAGATTAGGATTTAGATGGCTTACCAGGGTAGATCCAGAAATGTTCCAAGGGGGGCGATTGATTTTTTTTTTCTTACTTGTCCATTTTTTTTCGCCATGCATCCTTGTTAACACATGTTGATTACAAATATTTTGGTCTTCCATTTCGAAAAATTTCCAGATCAGAACCCCGAATCCCTTCACCCTTCCCTTAATATCATCAACGATCCACTAAAATTGCCTTTTATGAACTTCAAAATCTAAAAACTGCTGGAGAAGAGTCCCTCAATCGCCCTTGTGGCTTACTGTTGTTCTAACTCTGGGGCTTCGATATGTTTCGTGTTCATGTGTGAGTACGAAATTATCCATTTCTCTTTTTTCCAAGGTGATTTTTGTGTTTGCGCTTGTGGGCTATAAGGATCTAAAACTGGAGAACTATGAATACCCACAATGGTCAATAGCCTTGGGGTGGACCTCACAACCTCTTCTATTGCTTGTATCCCAGCTTACATCGCCTACTACCTCTTAACCCAACCAGGAACCTTCCTTGAAGTAAGTTGACTAACAGAAAATGCTCATTTTCTATTTATTTTCTATGGTGTAAGGTGCTACAACTAATGTTAGTGTTGGTTCTGGTTCTTCCCTACCTTCTTCTGATGAATTAATGTCACAATTTTTGCCGATCAAAGAATAATTTTCGTTATCCTTTTGAGAAAAAAAAATAATTAAAAAAATTCATTTTTTAAAAATTCAAATATTTATTTATTTTTTTTAATTAAAAAAAAACATTCTTTTAGCCTTTTAAGTAATAGTGTTTAAAGTCAAGGAACAAATTACCTTTATAAGATTCATTATGAAGATTCTCTTTATTAAGCTTTTTTATAAAATTCTTTGCCTTCAACTGTTACAGATATTCCGTTTTATATTCCGTTTTAGCGAACGTTAAATTTAAGGCAAAATTGTAGTCTCCGGATGCTGTAACTTTACAAGAATTGCAAGCACATGAAGTGTTCAGTATTTGCTTTCGATGCTGATTTAGCTCCGACTACGTTTTCAAATGCTCAGGAATCTTTCTTGTTTTTAATATGAACGTGTCTTTTTTTTTTTTTTTTGAAAGAATCATGGTTTGTTCCAGAAATATTGTTTTCTGAATTTTTCATAAAAGATAAAATAAAAAAATAACTTAAAAAGCTTTATAAAACACAAAACCAACATTTGCTAGCTAGGTATTACTACACATTAGGCTGTAATTTTCGTGACCGTGGGTTTCTCTCTTTCCTGATATTTCCCCCTCTTTATTTCTTTCTTTAGCGTTTGATTCGTGGCGTGAGCCCTAGCCCTTCGAATGTGTCCCAGAAGCCGACGCCTTTCCCACCTATAGAGCGAACGCCTCTGCAAGCCAAACTGATTCCTAGGCAGGCCTGAGGATGAAGTGAGCATGACGTGGTCGAAGCAAGCAGGTGACGGGAGGCGACTTCCCCGTCATATCAGAGATATTTCTGCAGGACTCTGAAACCTATACGCAGAAAAGAAATTCATAGTCAAAGTATATGTTTCGTTGTCGCTTCTTTCTAAATATATTTTGTAAAACATTTCTGAAGCACAAATTAAACAAGTGTTAAATTAGATATATATGCTAGAAAGTAAATTGAAAACGGTGTTCATATACAATTGAATTATATATAAAAAAACTATTTGAGTCTTCAAATAGTTTTTAAAAAATCTAGTACTGCCAATGTTAATGTAGCTATGAGAAAGGGAGTGGATAGCTTTAAAAGGGTTACTGATCTTCGTTGGGGACTATAATTTGACCAGGACCAACCTAGCTGGGCCCAGAGCCAGTTGGTAGTCACATTTGTATTTTGGGGTTTCCAAGCTTGAATTATTGGAATTCGACTGAGAAATGATTTTTAAAATTAAAAGCTTAATTTTACTGTCGCAATTAACTTGCTTCAATTTTACTCTGTGTTTGTATTTTTCATTCTGACAAGTAGCGTTTGCTATGAAGAAGAACGTATGAGTTTATTCGAAACAAAGTAGTAACAAATTGTAACTTTTATGCATTTTTTTAAACAAATTCTTTGAACAATGATGAGTAGAAGTGCTCCCAAAAATTTAAGAGCCTTTTTTCCCGAGTATAAAACATCTATTTCCTAAAATGTTATACATACATATTTCTCAATTATCTTTCGGTGCAAATTTGTTCAAAATTTACCTATTTAACTGTTAAAAGTTTTGATCCTGAAAACAATCATCTAATTTGGAAGCAATATCAATTTTTGCTTTCAATTACGCATTAAGTGCCATATTCCAATAAGTTCCAACTATGTCTGATTATTTTCTTAGAAAATGTTGAACTCAAGCATATTTTTTCTGACAAAATGTACGCGTGCATCGAATTTCCTTCAATATAAAATTTTTAAATTTCTATTTACAACCAACTAATACTAGATAATAACAATCGCTGATGATAAAAATAATAATAACAATAACAACAGTGATAGTAATTATAATAATAATAGTAATAACAATAACAACAATAATAGTAATTATAATAATAATAATAATAATAACAATAACAGCAATAATAGTAATTATAATAATAATAATGATAACAATAACAGCAGTAATAGTAATTATAATAATAATAATGATAACAATAACAGCAGTAATAGTAATTATAATAATAATAATGATAACAATAACAGCAGTAATAGTAATTATAATTATCATAGTAACAATAACAACAATAATATTAATATCAATAATAATAATAACAATAACAACAACAATAGTAATTATAATAATAATAACAAGAAAAATAGTAATTATATCAAGAACAATATCAATAACAACAATAATAGTAATTATAATAATAATAATGATAACAATAACAGCAGTAATAGTAATTATAATTATCATAGTAACAATAACAACAATAATATTAATATCAATAATAGTAATAACAATAACAACAACAATAGTAATTATAATAATAATAACAAGAAAAATAGTAATTATATCAAGAATAATATCAATAACAACAATAATAATAATTATAATAATAATAATAATAACAAGAATAATAGTAATTATAGCAATAATAATAACAATAACAAGAATAATAGTAATTATAGCAATAATAATAACAATAACAACAATAATAGTAATTATAATAATAATAAACGTTTAGAATTGAAATATAAGAAACAAATGTTTTACGGCAAAAGTCATTTTTGATCGATGCAGATGCACTTATTGGATAATTATATAGGATTCAGATTTCCTCGTGGAGTCTGATATTACGTTTTTATTTTTTGCATTGTTTAAAAGTTAACCAAAAATTATTTAAATGAACCCCTGGGAGTGAAATGGTGTTCTAACCATGCTCTCTCGAATAAGAAAGGTTTTGTTCGTTTCAGATTGTTAGCCTGGCTGTTATTAAGGGGTACAGGCAGCCAGACATACATTTCTCCAGCTCATAACTAACACTTCAAGTCCTTATTTTAAATTTTAAGAATTAATTAGATTTCTTTTTTTACTTTTTAATTTTTAATTTTATGAAACATTGAGCTGTTTTTCATGTTCTTATTTATTTGGTATTTTAAAAATTTATACCCAAGAAAATAATCTAGAACGTGCATATATAAGGGAATGTGGGCAAATTGGATTAGTAAAACGATTTCACCGTTTACAAAGTAATCAACGAGTATGCTGGCCCATCGTTTCAAGTTTTTTCATGGAGGGGCAAAGGGGGAAAATACAATGCAATTTCATCAAAAAGCAGCAAAAACCACGCCCACTTATATGTAAATACATAGATTTCTCAAAGTCGGAGGGAGGGAGGGGGGAATTGACCCCCTGAATTTCTCCCCCCCCCTAAATGATGGGCCTACGAGTATGTAACAATATTTAAATTTTATTCTTAAACATATACTTGATTCCTGTCAAAATATAAATAGCTCTAAAGATGAAAAAAAAAAAGTTATATTCAAAGTTTGACACTCATATTTTAATATTTTGTGGTTTATAAAGAAAATGTTTACTCCTGTAAAATGATAAGGTTCTTGTGATTATCATTTTAAGTATTAAATTGAGGTCCAATGCAGTACTTATTTTGTTAATATCAGGGATATCGGGATTTTAAAACGTTTAATACAATTGGTGAAATACATGCGAGAAAAAGGAAAAATTCAAATAAAAAAAAGTTCAGTTCTCTTACGTATTTATTTATTCATTAAATTACTCACGGATTCATTCATTAATTCATTTGCATCCCTTTATTCATTAAGTTTTTTGTTTATTCATGCATTAGCTGATTTTCTTATTCATTTAGTATTTTATTCTCTCCTTTATTTTTTCTCGTATAGTGATTCAATTATATAGTACATTTATTTGTTCACTTATGTTTCATTGTTTATTCATGTACTTGTTTATTTATTCATTATTTTATAAAAAAATGTTTTTAATAATCAAATAATAAATATTTCTTTGAAACGATATTTTATTTTTCGCTTGTCCTTTGCAATAGAGAAAAAAATTCAACATTTTCCACTTTTTTTAAAGGTACGAAATTGCTGCCAAAGGTAAAAAAAATATTACAGTGCAAGTTTTATTATAAAATGCTATCTATTTCACTCGCCTCTCATCCCGTTTCATTATATAAATGTTGGACATTTTTGTAAGAGGAGAAATATATATATATGTTTTATACGATAGTTCCCCAAAAATAGAGATTTCAAAATCTTCCCTTTTATTTGTTAATTTGTTTATTTAAGACCCTGCATCAATGTATCTCGTCACATCTACTGAATAAATCCGAGAAAACTTCAGTTATTTACAAAATACATATACTATCTGAATGTAAATAATATTACAACTTAGGGCTCGATACTTAAGTTTAGTTTTTCGATTTTTAAAAAATATTAGTAAAAATATTGACGTTCTTTTTTAAACTGCGTTCTATTTTTCTTTACACCTTTTAAGATATTTTGAAGTTAAATGCATAGCGGAATAGAAAGTAAAGGAAATGGTAGACTAAAGTTGGGCAAAACCTTACAGGCTGGTGAAACTGACCCTTCTCGTTTTTGTTTGATAAATAGTTTTATGGTCGAAATCAGTATCAATTATTTTTACTCCCTATTTTCTACTTCCCACATCATATTTTAACCCTTTATACCCTGAGGGTTCTTAGAAGTACCGCTTTCATTAATTTAATATTATTTAACCATTCCTTGGTTGAATTTAGTATAATTATTACCATTCCTTGTACTTTGCTGAGAGTCTGAGAGTTAATGTCAGCGATCGGAAACATTTTTTTAGAGCCTAGTACCGGCACTGGGGTTTAAGTTGTAGAAATTCTTATAATTTGTACATATGTTATTTGCATTTTAAACTAAGAAAAACAAACATATATATATATATATATATATATATATATATATATATATATATATAATATATATATATATATATATAAATTCATTTGAGAATTAATCCAGGGTGTAAAAGTTTAAGTAATGTAAGGCTCTAGGGTTTAAGTCCTAGTGCTTGTCAAAATTCTTATAATTTGTGCATATGTTATTTGATGCATTTTAAACTAAGAAAAACAAACAAATATGTATATAATTTCATTTGAAAATTAATTCAGGTATAAAGGTTTAAGTAATATCAACATGAGTATCAACTTGAGTATATATAACAACAAAATTGAACAAAACGTATAGAGAGATATTAAAATGCTCAATTTTTTTATTCTTACTTGGTGTAGCTTACTTTCATAAAACCCTCTTAAGTTCTAGATATAAATCATAAAAACTAAGCGCATGTATTATTTGAATATCTATTATTTCTTCAGTATTAAACTTTTCATGATTGTATTTTGAACATTGAAACTATATATGTTATTAAAATTTTCATATAAAAGTTTCATGTTTAGTAACATGTAATTTTGTATTAGAATAAATATTTAATAGCATGGAAGAGCAAATTATATCTCATTTATTTTATATATTGCTGTGGCAATTTCAATTCACAGAAAATTTACTTTCTAGTGTTAAAAATGTAGTTAGTGTGTATATAAATGTACATAATACTTGTATGCTTGCTTAAAAAAAGAAATATGTATTTTATTGAAAATTGAAAATTGTTAACCTTCTCTCAGAGGATTGCATTTAATATCCATCAGTTTTTTAATATGCTTGTATGTGTTGCGAAGAAGTTTCTGCAAATAAATTAAGTTAAAAATTGAGAGTAGTGAAAGATTGAAAGACTTTGATAAGCACTACCGAAACGGATTTTTTTCAAATGCATCAGTAATTTATTTTAAATGTTTATACACTGGCGGAAAATAAAATCCCAACACCAAGAAAAAATTGCCGTAGAGTAATGAAATTTGGGTAATGCAATTGTCTAGTTAACATGTTTAATTGATTAAATGTAAAAGATCACTGGCTAATTTAAGCTCAAGAAAATGCTGTGCAATGTGAAATTATGTTAATCTAATAGAAAGTGTAACCTCCAGAATTTTTAAGGCAATCCTGCAAGCGTACATTCATTATGTCATACAGGTGCCGAATGTCACTTTGTGGTATGGAGTTCCATGCTTGTTGCACTTGCTGTGTCAATACTAGGACCGTCATTGCTGACTGTGGATGATGCTCGAGGTGCCATCCCATGATATCCCATACGTTATCAATTGGAGACAGACCTGATGATTTTGCAGGTCATGGTAACATGTCAGCACTCTGTAGAGCACATTGCGTTACAGCAGCGATGTGAGGGCGAGCGTTATCCGGTTGGAAAACGCCCCCTTGAATGCTACTCATGAAGGGCTGTACTACTGGTTAAATTAACAGACTGACGACAAATTTTCAGTCAGTGAGTTTGGGATAACCACAAGAATGCCCCTGCTGTCGTAGGAAATTGTTCCAGAGACCATAACTCCAGGTGTGAGTCCCGTGTGTCTAGGCCGTAGACCGCTTGAATGCAGGCGGTCCCCTGGCCTCCTTCTGACCAATATACAGCCACCACTGGCACTAATTCAGAATCTGTTTTCATCAAAAATTACAACAGATCTCCACTCCGACTTCCAGTGAGCTCTGTCGTGGCACCACTGCCGTCGGAAAAGGCAATGGTTTGCAGTCAATGGAATACCGGCTACAGGCTGCCTGGCTCGGAGCTGTCCTTGAAGTAAACAGTTTCTTACCGTTCCTTGGGTCACGACGGTACCAACTGCAGCTCGAATGTCAGTCGCAGATGCAGTACGATGAGCCACAGCCGTACGCAAGATTCGGCGATCTTCCTTCTCAGTCGTGCCACGTGGCAGCTCGGAACTCGATCTTCTTGAGGTAGTACCATCCCTTGCCCATAGCTTCCAATAATCATGCAAGGTGGAAACATTCCCACCCAAGTCTTTCTGCAATATCGCGAAATGAAAATCCACCTTCTCGTAGCCAAATTGTACGACCTCGTTTAAATTCAGTGAGCTGTTGATAATGGCTTCTTCGTCTTCTTAAAAGGTATTCCTGGCTAACATGAACGCAATTCGTCCAATTTCACGGAAAAATAATACATATGAGCTTCACAACACGCTTTTAAAGCAAGCCTTATTTGCATGTTTTGAGTGACGCCAGCTGCGCCACACTTATGCGCGGAACACGAAATTTCAATCGATGTCATCTTTCAGTTGTATAAACACGCCTACCAAATTTCGTTTATCTAACACAAGTCTTTCTTGGTGTTGGGATTTTTTTTTCCGCCAGTGTATATTTATTATTTAGTCCTACTTGTACATTTTCTACTATTTTGAGTACGTTGGCACATAACAGAAGCATGGTTTGAAAAACAAGAGCAGTCAAAGAAAATAAAAGTGTAAAAGTGTTTTAAATGTGTAAAATGTTTAAAAACACATTTTGACATTCTCTTTTACTAAATCATTTTCATTTCAGTAGCTAAAATCTGCCTCAAAATTGTTTCAGCTCATTTGAAACTGGTTTGGCAAAATTACTCCATTCTGACACAGATTTTTTGAAATAAAAATTGCCAGTAAACTCGAACGAAATCAACGTGAGTACGTAGCGAATTTATTTCGTAACTACACTTCAGAGTCGCGAAATTCTTTCAAGTGAGTAATAGCTACACAAGAAAACTCAAGTTATTTCGGATACGTTGCCAGCCCGGGTTGACTGGGACAGTCCCCGTTGTCGAACTGTCCCAGCCGGTTGAGTTCATGTTCCGGTAAGAGATAAATTCGATCATAGATGACTGAAAAAGTCTAAAAAAGATTAACCTTTAGGAGCCGGGCGGTACACATGTTGTACCATAAGTCTCGTCTAGTTTAGAGGACGGGGTTGAAATTTTCACTCGAACCCTTTGGAGCCGGGGATTTTTTCAAGGTTTCATACGTCTGGTACGACAGTTAATACCTTCTCTTTTCAATAGAAAAGAAATATGTGGTTCAACTGTCGTACTTCCTCGGTCGAAAGAAAAATTTCTATATGAACAGCCTGGATCCAAAAGGTTAACTGAATATTTGTTGTTGCCGTTAATTACATCACTCGGGTACCTGAGCTTGAGCAGATACATCTTCCCGATTTAAGGTGGAATAGGTACTGCTTTCGTTTTTACGAACAGCATTAAGTTTATGAGTAATGTTTAAGTCAACACACATGCCATCAGACCCGTTTATAGGGCCAGGCAGCCATTCACAACACACACATTCACACAGAGAAAGGGCAAGGACTGTAGAGAGAGAAAGTACTTCCATATCCGAGCTGAGATTCAAACCCGAGGTCTGCCCATCCCGGTCCGACTTTTCTCACCAATAGACAAGATGGCTGGCGAGCTGGCGTGAATATTATTTTGAGGGAATACTTTGTCTTTTTTAATATTGACATGTAAAATTAATATCCGATTAGCTTGTGAAGATTTTTACAATAAGATTAAAGCCAAAAAAGTCTGTCTAAGAGAAAATCCCAGAAAACGGAAGGTGCATGTAAATATTGCTCGAATGCTGGAGCGGATCCAAAGGAGAGGACATGGGGGTCATGCCCCCCCCCCTAAGAATCAAATATAGCCTAAACTGTATAACTTATAGTACGAAAAAAAATTCCAAACAGCCCGAAGCAATTACTGTGGAGTAATTTTGTCAAATAGGCACAAAAAACAGAAACGCAAAGAAACGAAACAAAGATAGACATGAAACATACAATTAATCGTGAAACTAGGAATATGTGTTAAAACCAAAGGCTCTAGGGGACTAACCTTCAAAGCCGCCTTTTATTATTTCAGAGACTTTTAGCTTTTAGCTAATATTGTGCCAATGGGGATTGGGACTTAAGATTAGGGATTGAGGATTAAAATATAATGGATTTTGTAATAAATTGGAAATATATATCGCACACCTACTTCAATAGTGTTACAACTCAAAAATCCGCTTTTTTCAGGAAACGCGAAAAACTGTTCCGCCGCTGATATCATTATTCTGGGCTTGGAAGTCATGACAAAATGTGACAGTCTTTTAAAATTGAATTTCAGACGTTATTTGGTATCCTTCCCTATTTGATATTTCGTTATCGTGAAAATTATAAATTTTCCAAGTTGGGGGGGACAGCAAGTGAATCGTCTACACCGATTCAACTGCTATCTGGAGGCCACTGAATTTCCTCAAGTTAGAACGGTTTTTTGAGATTGATAGAGCTTTTTTTTCTGAATCCAGTGATACCAATAACTCAAAATCGTCATATTTTGAGTTGTAACACTATTGAAGCAAGGGTGCGATATGTTTGTTAATTTTTTTTATCAGTGCAAGATTTTATAAGCACCTTGTATTTTAACGTATCTTAAATCATTACCTCCTGACACAAATTTTCAGTGTTTCAAAGCTTTGTCCCGAACCATTTTATGCGTAGTTATTTTTTCATTAATTTACTGCCAATAATCTGTCAAGTTTTGGTGTGATATGCTAAATAGTTCACTCTATGCCCATAATTTAATCAAAGAAGTTTTATACATTGTTGTAGAAGAAGATTTCAGAATAAAGAATTGTTGTTAGAAGATTCATTGATAGATTTTGTAAGATTTGTAGATTTAGACTTTTTACAAAAATATTTGCTGTTGGATGTAAACATTATGCTTCGTTCCTATTGAAATTGTGAATCACTGTTACTCTGTATATTTTTTACAATAATTCTTATATCCAGTTGTCACATCGAAATCATTATTGTGAATGTTGTGTATTGCAATCATGTTTTCAAAAAATAAAAATGTTGTTGCTTACATTTTCTGATTTTCAATAAAATTTTGAATTTAAGGAAAAAAATTGAAATCATCCTTAAAAATAGTTTTGTGCATTTAGACAGAACTTAATATAATATTTTGTTATGTTAACCATAAAAGTTTAATGAAACATTTATTTACATCATAAATACTACGCAAATTGACGCTTATTCTTGCATTTTTATCTAGAGAGACTTAATCTATCAAATAACACAACTTTCAACTTTTAAAATAAGAAAAAAAATGTAAAAAAACGTGTTTTGATTTTCTTCGTTTCTCTCACTATTTCGTTCGCTCACTATTTTTTTTTATTTCGGTAGAAATTGTACAAAACTTGAACTTGAAGAAAGGAGCCTGCAAGAAAGGCGGAAAGCAAGAAAGCAATGGGGCTTTTTCCTGCTACTGTTTGTTCAATAAAGACTGCGTATGATCACAAATTGTCTTTAAGTAAATAAAATATCAAGGTACAGAAGACGAATAATGTATGTGTTGTTGAGTAGGTGAAGAACAAATGACTAAAATTCACGGGTCATGACGTCAGTAATATGACCTCATATAATCTCGTTTTCGCCTACAGAAAAATAGAAGCGACAAGCAGTAAGTAAAAAATAAGTTTGCTTTAAAGTTTTTTTCTCTTAAAAATCAAGCATCTGAAGCATGTAGGATGTTACAGGAAGTGGACGGGGAGAATCAGTTTCAAAAGAACTGCTACCTGTAACTTTTCTAACTGAAGGAAACGTTAATATCGCCGCTGTTTTATAAGGCTGCTAAGGGCTCCCCTGTTACAGAGGGATAAGATCATCGATTTACGGTAAAGGAGCCGTCACAAAGATTGGCCATTTAGTTTGTTTCCGATTAAACTTTGTTCAAAGAAAAGCTGCAGGTGACACGCGTTTACGCGCAAAGTATTCCAAGATTGCTCATTCATGACGAAAAGCATGTGGGTGTGGAGATGTACTCACTGTACCTCCCATACCCCATGCAGCTCTGATTTAGCCTCTATGACTTCTTTATGCCTCCAGAGTCGAAAAAAAAAACCCTCTGGAATATTGTTTCTCTCCTTCAGAGGTAATGACGAACACATCAAAGGCGATTTTGAAGAATGTGTCCAAAAATGGGTTCCTGCATGTCTTTGAAAACATGACAGGTGGTGATATGACAGGTGGATCTCATGCAGAAGGGATCAATTTGAAAAATATCATCAACATTTGAAGGATTAGTTTTCATAATTATCTTTCACAAATTTATTATAATTTTTTATTGAGCAGCCCAAGTAAAATTAACTGTTCAAACATTTGAAACACGAAGTAAATTAAAAAATAATAAGCTACAGAAGAAAAAAAAATCGCATGATGATTTAATTAAATCATTTGAAAATCGAAGCTTCACAAAAAAGTGTGTCATGTCAAAACAAGGAAAGGAAAAGGAGCAGAACCTTTTTTTTAAATGTAAATAACATTACATCTTTTTACCAAGGGAGTTAAAAGCAAAAAAATTACTCTTTCAGAACCCTAAAAATTAAATGCTATTTTTTTTTTTGTTAAAAAGAAAAAGAAATAAATGAAAAACATGCAGTATCAATTAAATATTTTTCTCAAAAACAGTAACTGATTATTCAAAGCATTTTCTCATGAGCTAAGCAGTGTAAAAATTGCAATGGGAATATTATAAATTCCTTAAAAATTATCATTTAACATTTTATGATCAGGGATTCTGAATCGTGTGCAAACGCTCATACCTTACTCTAATTTCTTACATATTTTAGCGCATTGTTTTAAAACTATACCCTCTGTTGGGAGGGGAAATCGAGCAAGTGCGGAAAGTGATAGCCTCCGCTCTGCCACGAATTGATATGAAAAATAGCTTCCACCATTAATATTTTCTTAAAGCATTTAAAAATATAACAATGAGCAAACGGTTTTTGAAATTATTATATGACAATTTATGACTTGAAGAATTTGTAATTCATACGCATTTGTTTGTTAAAAAGCTGCAAGAAACAGGATAAGCTGTGGGTGATAAAGCTGTGTGTGCATTTGCTACAGTTCTGCCTCAGCCCTGGCTTATGGGCGGTAACTCATTGCACAACAGAGGATAAGTTGAGTCCTTTAGAATCAAAAACCGTTAAGACAATTTTTCAAAATCTATCCGGCTTTGGAACTATGGATCTAAAGGGGCTTTGACATAAAACCCTTACTTGATATTCATTTTTTTACTGTGATGTAGTGGCTTTTGATTTCTTGCCTTTAAGCCATTGGTAAAGGAGCTTTTAAAGTTAGTTTTTTTTTAAACAAAATTATTTTTTCATAAAAAACGGACTTTTGACCAGTTTTGATTATAAACGACTCAGTAGTAAACTCAAAGTTTTATGTTTCAATCTTTAAAATTTGATTCCCCCCCCCCCCCCCACCATCACGAATATAGTTTCTAAGAAAAGTCTCCTAACAAACCCATAGGCTGGATCTGCCACTGCAAAAAAAAAAAAAAAAAACCACATAGCAGTGTGCAATCTTTGACAACGGAGCAAAATGTTTGGAGAATCTTACCCGATAACCGACACCAAACATTGCCTAAATTTGACTTCGGTTGAAAAAGAAGAAAATGAGAGAACCTCAACTTTCCCCAGGATTCGATAAAAATTGTTTGAAATTGAGATTTTTGACGCCAATTTTGATAATTTCTGCAGGGGAGGGTTCTGAGCTTCACCCTCCTTTTTCGTTTACCACTTCAAAGTGATGAATTGCACACATTAAACTTTTAAAAAGCGGATCAGTGTGGGTGGCAGTTTGGAACCGTAACTCTGCCACAGAAAATCAGTAGATCCGGTTCCAGTAACAAGATACACTGTTTTAGTGATGAAAAGGGAAGTTCAAATTTTACTACTGCGCGAATCTATTTTTCAGTTGGAAATTAAATTTAGTTTTTGGCCAGCTAAAATTTGCAGTCACAAATAAGTTGATTTTTATTTAGATTTTTTTAAATTTCAGTTTTCTGTTTCTTTGATATTTTCATCCCAAAATGAAAATACGTCTCTAACTTTTGCAAGATTTTTCTAGATCGTGTATTTTATGATTTTATTCACTAATTCT
Source organism: Uloborus plumipes (assembly GCA_038373865.1). NCBI lineage: Eukaryota > Metazoa > Arthropoda > Arachnida > Araneae > Uloboridae > Uloborus > Uloborus plumipes. The sequence continues at coordinate 38,595 of JAXGGA010007178.1, forward strand.
CGCTGATGAACAAAATTACGGTTGTGAAGACGATTCTGGCTAGAAAACACATTTTATAGGGCCCATCAGGGGTGCCCACAGGGGGGGATTAGTTGCGCCATCAAAATTTTTGGGGGGGATTTTTTTAAACTAATTTATTTATTTAAATTATTTATTAATTTATTTTTAGAATTAAATTATTTACTGATTTTTTATGTAAATTATTAATTTTTTTTTAATTTAAATTATTCATTAATTTCTTTAATTTAAATTATATCTTTATTTTATTTTTTATTATTTTTTTCTTTTGTGTGTGTGTGAATGTGCTTGGAATGTCTGGAAGGAAAAAAAACGATTATATTCTGCGCATAATTAGTACTTTTAAAAGATTAATGTAGAAAAAAATAATAGCTATAATAAAAAAAAAGATAAACAAATATTTTTAAAAGAAAATCAATAAATAACATTTAAAAAAATTAATAAATTATATTCAAAAAAAAATTAAATGAATAATATTTAAAAAATAAATAAATGATATTTAAAAAAATAAACAAAAAAATAAAGGGGTAAAAATAAAAATCACAAGAGGGTTGTGAAAATATTTGGGGGGGAGGGAATTTGCGCCATTAAGCCCCTGCGGCCTACCGTAGGTTTTAAAATTGGTAAAAGTCTTTCTTTAGGCCCGTCATTTCGGAATTTCCCGGGAAGAGGGGAGGGCAAAGGATGCGTACGCAGTATAAATTACACCGAAAAACAACGAAAATTACGTCCACATACATATAACTGCATTAATTTCTTAAAGCCAAGAAGAGAGGCAACAATTGACTCCTCCTAACCCCCGTAGATGGCAGGCCTTGACTCCCCCCCTCCCCAGTTTCCTTTCTTTATTGTTTTAATTTCAAGATTAATAAAGTATAAAGAGAACTTCAAACTTGTGTCAAAAAAAAGTCTACTAAATTTCTAAAAATTTTTGCTGCTCTTAAGGCTTATGTGAAATTATACTCAACGGTTTTTTTACTGTGAGTTTTGCGAAACTCTCCCCCCCCTCCTCCTTTAAATGCATATTTGCATATTTGTAGAAAGCGGATCCAGTTTTTAATTATTTGAGGGGGGAGGGGTCGGAGCTCTCGCTCTCGGAAAAAAATCGATAGTGAAATTTTAACAACGCAGTTTTAAACTTAATTTTGGTCATAAGTCGCTGGTACACCAAAAATGTGAGGGATCAAAAGAAATATGTGTGCGTGAGGGGAGGGGAGGGGGGGTGAGAGGCAGCACTTCTGATTTTTTTTTCTTGTGTAGAAATTGAATATATTATTAAATTTAAAAAATATTTATTATGTAAACAAAAAAAAAAAAAAAAATATGGCCTCAAAAAACGAAACATGTTTCCACCGTTGACATCACTTTTCCGATAAAGTTCCATTCTTACGAAATAGAATTTCCAGCTTGTATTTTTGTGAAATGAATTAATCCACTGAGTACAAACCATTATTTTTCAATGGATGATTAATTTTTAACTCTGAAAACTGAGGGAGCAAGGCCCCTTTACTTTTGGAAATTAAGGGGTGCAGTCACTTCAAACCCCTGGCAAGGGCGGGTCAGCAGCTGGTTTAGGAGGGGTTCATTTTCGAAAAAGAGACCAGCTGCAGTTTTCGTTCGAAAACTGTGGCGTGGTGCAGTATTTTCTAATCATAGTCCTAAAAATGTGCCGTTTCGTTCTATATTTTGGTTGCTTAAAGGGGGCTCATGACTGCAATAACACCCCTCCCCGCTGTATTCGCGACTGTCCCCTTGGACGAGCCGCCATCTAGACTTTTGGTGACGCAGGGACCCCCTAATGCATAATTTTTGTTTTCTGTTTTCTGGTTTTCCTTTTCTTTTTTTATCCTGTTTCAACTAATTTCTTCGCTTATGAAAGTTAGGCAGGAATTCAAGTGAAACACCATTGCAATCGCTTCGAATTGCAATCGCTACTGGAAGTGAATTACATTATCATCAACTTAACTTGGCACCGACGTCACTACGGGTGGAGCCAATAAGAGCTCACAAGCAGTCAGCGATCTCCTCTTATTTGCCAAGTAGGCTGTGACGTTTTATCTAGCTCGTTTTTCATAGGCAAACGTCACGCTGACGTCACGATGTTTTTATTAAAAAACGTTCTAATGTGATTCATTTCCAGTAGCGATTGTAATTTGCGATCGCCTGTTTCACTTGAATTCCTGCCTTAGGCAGGGATTCAAGTGAAACACCATTGCAATCGCTTCGAATTGCAATCGCTACTGGAAGTGAATTACATTATCATCAACTTAACTTGGCACTGACGTCACTACGGGTGGAGCCAATAAGCAGTCAGTGATCTCCTGTTATTCGCCAAGTAGGCTGTGACGTTTTATCTAGCTCGTTTTTCATAGGCAAACGTCACGATGTTTTTATCAAGAAACGTTCTAATGTAATTCATTTCCAGTAGCGATTGTAATTTGCGATAGCCTGTTTCACTTGAATTCCTGCCTTACTTGGGATACAGTACCCTCTTCCAAATTAATCGGTGAAACGCATCCCCATAAACCGTATCCTCCGAATCCGTGATTGTTTCTAACGCTAAATCCACATTTCTTCAGATCTCTTGATATTTTTTTTTGGCCGATGCTACTACTCCTCCAAAATAGGGAGCTCTCATTGGCTAATACAAACGAAGGCAGAATGGGCTACTTATTGGCGCAGTTTTCGCCTTTACTGGCGTAAAAGTTTTAATTCAACTGTAAAAAAAATTTACAAGATGAATAATGTTATCTGTTGCCATTTATTGCTTGAGTTGGGAGAAATAAAATGCAAACATTTAAGTTTGTAATATTGAGGCTTTGTTGATAACTGGAAAGAAAATGAATTAGAAAATCTCAAATAACTCTGAAAATCAAATATTTCCTATTTTAACAAATAATGAGATATCTTTAACTGCATCAGGAAACTGCATCGTTCTTTTAGGATTGCTGATGTTGATAAGAATTTTGAGGGACAAATGTCCTCTTCCTGATTAGGACTCCTGGAGAATATTTTCTTTGTTTTAAATAATCTTTTGAGAGGGAAGGGAATCTTTTTTTAAACTTTCTGGGGGAGACCTTACTTTTGAGGTCTTTGTGATGTTTGGGAATGGGGGGGAGGAGGGCAGGCCTGTCATTTAGTGGGGCCAGAGGTGGTCACTTGACAACCCGCCCCTTGTTTGGGAAATCAATGAATTTGCATTTAATAAGTGGGAGTGGTTTTTGTATAAATAATATTAAGTACACGCCTTTTAATGCCCCACAACCAGAAAAGTTTGAAATGACTGGCCTCGGGGAGAGGTTGCAGAACATCATTAATTGGAATTTTGGAGCAATTGAATGGAACCTTGAGTTTCATTTGGATCATGGGCATAAACATAAAATGTAACATAAGATATATGGTTATATTATTTATAAGCAATGTGCAATATTACATGAAGTATTATTACTACTTTTAGAGATCAGTCATCAGCACTGGAAAGGTTGTTTATAGGTGTCTCATTAAAGTGGAATTTTCAAGTTTAACTAAAAAGTAGCATAGGTAAAAAAAAAAAAAAAAAACTATATATGCTTTGTTTCATTCATTGAAAAGTTCCCATAGAGGTTCTTCCACCTTTGTATTGAAGCTGGATTCGACCTTATTCAGACGCGGTTCAGTTTTGGTATCTGGAACCGATTCGATTAGGAAAGCTCAATCTCATTTTAGGGCCTCCTTCTTTTTGTGGGGAGTTGTACCCTTTGCGAGCCAGAACAAAGTTTTGGGACATTGAGGGAGAATTTGCAGAAAACTAGCAGTGAAATAGTGCTTTAATGTCACTTTTAACATGATGCTCAATGCTGATAATATGCATTACTGACAAATTTGTGTAAAACTTGTTTCATATTACATTAAAATTATTGGACAACAGAGGATTCAGGGGTTGGGGGCTTCCTAAAGAGATAAAATTTAAACGTACCATTAAGTATTTTTGTATTCTTTTCTTCATAAGTAAAAACTTAAAAACGATTTCTTTAAGCACATCTAAAAAACAAAATCAATTTGGTTTGCTATTAGATTAATATTGTAGTCAGTAGTTAGTGCAAAGAATACACAAAACGCACAATTTGAATGAAATTCGTTCATTAATAAAAAAAAAAAAAAAAAAGTGACCACTTTGTTTTAATAACTTCCTGTTTTAATCATTACCGACAAGGATTCTAAGAAATACTGTCCATTGTTACACCATTTTGGGGAAATTAGATAACGTTAAGTTGTAAATTTGCTTAAAATGACAAAAAAGATATTTTACCATCACATTTGAAGTAAAGCAGTACATATTATTTCTATGCTTTGCAGTACATTTTAATAGGTTTTAAGATTTCTTGAAAATTTTTTTAGAGGAGCCTCATAATTGTTTTTTAATTGAAGATAATGTGGAGGGGGGGGGGCAGGACATAGCCAGGTCATTTTTCAACAGGAACAAGAGCATGCTCTAGTGCCTCTCTCACCCCCCCTCAACCAATAAGAGAAAATTGTTCTCAACAAACCTGAAAAAGTATCACGTATTATACCCTGTTACTTTAAAATTGGTGTATCAAGTTTTAAAAAAATTGTGTATCCTCCATGGAAATCACATGAAAGAGAACAGCTCCTCTCCTTTTTTTTTATGCATTGCTGTTGAATGATTTATTTTATCCAATTACATTTACGCTATTGTTTATATCCTCACATACCAGTTCTTTTTAAACGTTTTCTAACAAATCTAGGCATAAATAAAGCATAAATTCCTTCGAAAAAATTGTGCTTCATTGATGTTGATTTTTCAAATGAATATAGTTTCCGCACAAAGCAATTTTAATTGTTTGCATTTAATCATTGTTGCAAAAGCTAAATGGGGGAAAAGTCCATAGCGACATAACTATGACAACCATAAGGGGGAAAAGTGCAGAATGGGAAATTAATTTCGCTTCCACACGCCAGCTCTCATTACACAAAGTACAACTTCCGCCCTTTTTTCCATTCAACTGAGATTTGTTTTGGTTTCAAAGTATACAACTTTTTTTGCAATAGCTTTACTTTTTAGATAAAGTATCAAAATAATTCTGAAATATCCTATAGACATTAATATGACAGCGGAGCTTACTGAATATATTCTCTCGCTCTTATAACAATAAAAGTTCAATTTGAAAAATTTATTTCATGGTGTCAAACATATGTGTCCAGAACCAAGGCAAATACTTCTACACTCTGAACAAAATAGTTAATTATGATAACAAAGCTAAAATTGCAAATACTTTTCATTAAATGTCATTTCTTTTATAGGTAACTAACGCTAAACAATGAAAGTTTTGGGCCCATAAAATCTGCCCCCGCCCCTGGAGTGCAAGTCCCCAACCCCCCCTAGTTGTCCCTGCGGGAGGGGAGTGGTGGCTTCTTTACTTCTCAGTGTCACTTCCACAAAACCTTTCTGTGTCTGCAACTATTTAACAACAGTTTTGATTCAAAGAGGTTCATATAATAATGAAATATAACTATGCAGCAAAGCTAATCATCTTAAGAACTTTCAGGCATGTCTTGACAAACATTATTTCTTTAGGTTATTTTATTTCTTAGAGCTGATGAGACATGGTCCAGTAAGTCCGCAGATTTGGGCATGAAAATAAAACAAAATTAATTTTGTTGTCCATTGAAAAAATGAGTTCAGCTCAAATTTTATGCAAATATTTTATTTTTGAAATTATATATATAACATTTATCATATTATTATACTTCAATTAGCCATATTGAGATGAAAAAAACATGAAACTCCATTTGTATTCAACTTGCAAGGTTATTTATTTTGTGTGACAGCACAAAAAGCAGCTTTCTTATAATTTGTTGGTTTTATTAAAATTGGTTTCACTAAATTTTTTTTCAATGCTGCATTCTTTAATGATTTCATCAAAAACATTTCGCTCGGCTTGATTAGGCCTCGAGTCCTGGGCTCGATATTTCTGAAAATAAATAAATAAAAAATACTTTGGGTGATGGTGATAAACCTTTCCCTGTTATTACGTATTCCTGTATGTCCCCACCTACCTTTTATGCATGGCTCTGCTTGCCTGTATCTATAAATAGATATCATATTGTGCAAAATTGTTAGAGCACATTATAGTATATAATTAGTTAATATAATACATCTAAATATTTATAATACTTACTTTTTTGTAAATAAATACAGTTTACACATTAGTATACTAAGTATATTTGAATGAGCGAGTAATTCATTAATCAACAATAGAAAAGTGCATAAATGAACATATATGATACTTTGGGGTTTAGATACATAAATTTGAAATACCTACAATCAAGAGAACAGGGAAGAAAAGCTATGTCAAGTTCCTTATTGCTTAAAACAATACTCGTTGGAAGTTTTAAGATATCTCACTTTTCTTTATTGTAGTATAAACTTTAAGGATGATTTTTTTCCTTGATCCTGCACGAAAAGATTCTGCATAATATTTAATTTTCAAGACAGGAGGTACTTCACTCACCTTTTACAAAACTTGAAAAATAAGAGTATTGTGAAATACATATGCAGTTACACCATCATTTGCTCTACACGTTTACCTGGAAAAAAACTTCACAAGATGCCACTTTATCAAATGCAGTAGACATACTTGGAAGTTATTTCACCGGGTCTGTGTAGATTATAGTGTTTGAAGCTGCCACTTAATTATTTTCTTGCATAAAAACAATCTCGGTTGCAGGACGCAATAAACACTTCAACTTTTTCGTTCTGGCCAAGTATTCTCCATAAATAAAGTCCAAGGTTGACTGCCTCTATAAAATCTACAAAGAAAAAAAAATTAGTCAATGTTTTACAATATAAATGCAAGGACCAAAGACAGGCTCGGGCCCAGCCAGCATGATCCTAGTCAAATTATGGCCCTTAATGAAGATCAATGGCACTTTTAAAGCTTTCCACTCCCCTGCTTACTATAGCCTCTTTCACCTGGCACAGTGCCCTGCCTAGTTATACTAGGCGGGGGACTTACCCCCTATCATGATTTATCAGAAAAACAAACTTTAATGGGCCCTCTTTCAAACCAAAGTAATTGGTTCATTTTCTGAGCAATAGTATTACTATAATTATACGAACATTTCAAAAAACAGTGCCCGGACAGATTTCGTGTGAAAAATGACGAGTTTACAGAGAATCGCCCATATAGGAATTGGAAGACTGTAGAAGTAGTACTTTTGCGAGGTAAACCAGCAGATATTAAAAACCATACATATTTCTTTTGATGTCAAATTCAGCGTTGAGGTTGTAAGATAAAATATTTATCTACACTCACTTGCATTTTATTTCCTTTTAAGCACTCTTGGCCGCCAAAATAAGTATTTTCTTCGAAAGTGAACCAATGCTTCTTGATGCATGTTTGCAACTTAATTTTGTTTTATTACGCAAGTTTAAACAAATAGATTGATCTCTTTTATGATTTCACTTTTCAAAAACGAACACTTAGCTTCAACACATAAAATCATTTAAGAAAAATACACTAAACAATACGACAACATACCTGAGATATGAAACACGAGGTCAGGATCGACTGGCGTTCGAGGACACATAATGCCATCGCCAAATTTAGCGGAGTACGAAATCATGCCAAATTACTTCAAAGGTTGCTGGGAAAATGGAGGAGTAGCAGACACTTCCTTTTTTTTTACCATACAGTGATACCTCGGGATGGTCGTCTCTATTGCTCCATGGTCATAAACATGAACTAACTGCAACCGAATTGTTTAGCGTCATAACAACCAACAACCCCAACGCTCCCTCCCTCCTTTTCCTATATTCATTTGTTTGATTGTTTTGTTCTTCATTTCATTCAGAGAAAAGTGTTTGTTGATGTTAAGGATGAGACGGAAGAAGTAATGAAATGTGTCTATTCTTCCTGGGAGTGTCTAAGTGAGAAATAGAAGTAGTTCGTTCTGTGAATTCATAATTACAGTCGACTTCAACCTTCTATATATTCAAGTTTCATTGAATAGAAATATTTCTCAATTTTGCGAACATTAACTAAATTTTTCAATGGAAACCCGGCAACGAGCTTTTGCGCAAAAATTGAAATGGTAAAAGTGAATTGATTGTAAAATACGTTTATTGACACTTATATTTGCTAATGATGTTGAAGAATATATTTTAATGGGTTCTGTGTTCTTAGTTTTACATTCTTCTCGTACTGTCTTAGTAAATTTAACATTTTTTTTCCCACAGACAGTAGTTCCTCTTACATAAATGTGTTATGTAAGTAGTTAAAAATTGAAACATTCGAATAACAATATTCATCCAAAATTTAAACATAAAATAAAATCAAATAAATTGTTCCTCCGTCTTTTGTTCATCAAAGTTTGATATTTTGATCAAACTTATGTTTTTTCTCAAAGTGATTCATTGAGTTGACTTGTCATGCTTCAATGTATAAAGCATGCAAGAGGAATTCAAAAAAGTTACTTTTTATCCTTCAAAATTATTTGAATCTCGATAATGATCGAAATTTGCATGCAACCCAAACCTTATTTGTATTGTAATTTTTGACTTTCATTAAAAAGAAGAGGAAAAACCAATTCCCATAGAAGAGTGTCAGCGCAACTAAAAAACTAGGCTTTACTTATTTTGTGTTTCAAAACATGTTTCCACCGTAGACATCACTTTCCTGATAAAGTTCCATTCTTATGAAATAGAATTTCCAGCTTGTATTTTTGTGAAATGAATTAATCCACTGAGTAAAAACTAGGGATGGACCGGATAGTGATTTTGCCGGATATCGGATATCCGGTGGCTCATCACACGCCGGATACCGGATATCCGGCCGGATATCCTGCGGTTATCCGGCATTACAATTACATTGCATGTTCGTTTATTTTTATGTAATGCAGCTTCAAAACAATAAATCAAAGTTGTTTCTCGCATAATTTCTTTAAGAACATGTTAAATACATTTAAATTAATTTTTAAAGCCTCTATTTTATTTGTACAGGAGTAGCGCTACATATGAAATGAAACACTAGCATATTGTGATTTCTTTCTAAATTATGTATTTTTATCAAAATAGACGAAACTTTAAAAGATTGAATTAAATATTTCTGTATATACACTGCTCGACATTGAAAATGCAACACCAAGAAGGAGTGGTCAGAAATTCATGCAAATTTTACCGTAGACGCACGTCACTGAGTTATGCAAATGATATGAAATGCGCAGATCTTCGACGCACGTGAAGTAAGATATAAAAGAATGAAGTTGAAAAGTGGGCTATGTTCATGTTGGTTTTTATGCCAGACTAATTATCGGAGAAATTTGGTTTTTGTCTCGAAGGATACGTGTGATAGGAGGAAATGCCACGCCGTCCTCAACGAAGACACTTCCAGCATATAGACGACTTTACAAGGGGTATGGTGATCGGACTGAGAAGGGGAGGTTGGTCCATACGTCAAATTGCAGCTGATACCCACATGGATGCTAGCACTGTGCATCGGCTGTGTCGGAGATGGTTGGAAAGAGGAAATGTAGCCACATTGAGGGGTGCAGGTGCAGCCAGAGTGACGTCAGACCGCTTGGATCGACGGATTCACCGACAAGCTATGGCGGACCCGCAAGTCACTTGTACGTCGATTCTGCAGCACGTGCAAGGTACCCTGGACATTCCTGTGTCGACCAGAACCATTTCCCGTCGACTGGTTGTACGTGGCCTGCAATCACGGCGCCCGCTAAGAAGACTGCCATTGACCTCACAGCACAGACTCCAACGTTTGGAATGGTGCCGGACCAGAGCGACGTGGATGGCAGAATGGCAAACCGTAGTGCTCTCAGATGAATCCCGCTTCTGTTTGTCCAGCGATAGTCATCGCATACGTGTGTGGCGTCGACGTGGAGAAAGATCGAATCCGGCAGTAACTGTGGAACGCCCCACAGCGCGACAACGTGGCATAATGGTTTGAGGCGCTATTGCATACAATTCCGTATCACCTCTAGTTCGTATTCGGGGCACTATGACGGCCCAACGATATGTAGATAATGTACTGCGGCCGGTGGCAATCCCCCTACCTTCAGGGTCTGTCAAATGCAATTTTTCAACAGGATAACGCCCGGCCTCACAGTGCTCGAATCAGCCAACATGCTCTACGAGGTCTACAGATGCTTTCCTGGCCACCATACTCTCCTGACTTGTCACCAATCGAACATGTGTGGGACGTGATTGGACGCCGTTTGCAGAACCTGCCACTGCCTCGTTCAGAGGACGAACTGTGGCAAATGGTTGAAAGGTAATGAAGTGCCATCCCTCAGGACACCATCCGCAGGCTTATTGACTCCATGCCTAGACGTGTTTCTTCGTGCATCGCTGTCCGCGGTGGTCCTACTTCTTACTGAGCCGACGCCGTCCTCGCTCTAAATTTTGCTTATTTATTTTGAAATAAATATCACTTATTGTTCCATGCTGTCTCTGTCTTCTGACCAAATTTCATCAATTTCTGACCACTCCTTCTTGGTGTTGCATTTCCAATGTCGAGCAATATAATAAAGCAATAATAGTGGCAAAGTAAAAAATATCTAATTACAACATCATTGGGTGTTAATAGATCGCAATTTTTGTTAGAAGCACAAAAACTAAAAATAAAAGAATTCAATAAATAAAATAATTTGAGAATTTATATTAAAAGCTACTGCGATTAATTTTTATGAACTAACGATATGATCGTAAGTTTTTTTTCAAACTTTTGTCGCACATTAATCCTTGAAGGTTTGTAGCCTTTTCTTTCTAAATATTTTAACTAAAATATTTTTGAAAAGCTGAAGACAATCATACTTTATCTGGAAATTGTGAAAAATCAAATATGCAGAATGCTTCCATGTCCAGTACACAGTCGGAGGAATAACACAATTTTTGTTTTAGAAGCAAAAATTGGTAAAAAGGAAAGATGAAAAGTAATTACATCGTCTAAAAGGTTTATCAAACAATGAAATTTTTAACTAAGATTTTTATAAAAAAGAAAATATTTAATTAGGTCCTCACATCATACCGGATAACCCTCACATCAATTCCGGATATTCCCCACATCAATACCGGATACTTAGCCGGATATCCTGCAAAAATCTTCCGGATATCCGTATCCGGGGCGGTCAGCCGGATCGGATATCCGGAAGTACCGGATACTTAAAATATCAGCCGGATAGGCCGGATACCGGATAGTTACCGGATATCCGGTCCATCCCTAGTAAAAACCATTATTTTTCAATGGATGATTAATTTTTAACTCTGAAAACTTTTGCAAGATTTTTCTAGATCGTGTATTTTATGATTTTATTCACTAATTCTTGCTGATGAACAAAACGTCTCAAGAGACAAAAACTTAACTGTGGAGTAGGTTTTTTTTAAGTAACTTTTTAAAATACTAAATGAGTGCGTTTATGATTTTTATAAATTAACAGTACTTAACAACCGTAAGATTTTTTTGTAACTTGTTATATTAGTTCACAAAATTATATTTTAATCTTCAAAATTTTAAAATTTGTATAGGCAACCCAATGCTGATATCCGTCAGCAAATTTCAAGTATGCCTTCACATCATAAGCAGGAGCTTTCTAAGCACCAGCTATCTCAAGGAAAGGTAAGTATAAATGAATTGCTTTATACTGATTTTAACCTTATTATAACAATTTCAGAAATGCCTTTGATTAAATTTCATTTTTTTTCCTTCGTATTATGGTTTTCTGTGACTGAAAAAATAGGAGCACTTCTCTTTTATTCTTTCAATATTGCTGATTTTTTCCTGAGAAAGTTTATGATTTTTTGGGGCTAAAATGTAGTTAGAAATTCAAGTTCAAGAAAAGTAAAATATGGTGTTAGAATTGTAAATTGAATTAGGACCCTGCTCCACATTGACGTAAAGCAGAAACGTAAAATGGATTACATAGTGTTCCTATGGAAGGTACCTACCCGGATTTTCGGTTTCGGCCGCTTTTTACGCTGATGTGGAGCAGGGCCCTTAATCAGAAATTGATTCTAATTTTAGACAGTTACGTTATATATATGTATAAAATTGTTAGTTAGGAAAAATGTTCTGCTTGTGTTAAGCAAAGGGAAGTAACTTGAATTTTATTTGTATGAGTTTGATTTTCAAATTCAAGGGAGAGATCAGGATTCGTGAATTATGGAAAACTCCAGTGCATGTGAAGTTGTTTTGCATTTTTAACAGTCAAAATATTTTGTCTTCTCTAAATTAGTCAAGTGATTATTTAAAAAAATGTTTAGTTTTATGCATTTGTATCGTGCCTGTGCTTTTTGTAATAAAATATATTGGCCATAACCACTGAGTAATCTCTGCATAATTTGTAATAACACGGACCACAAGCCATCTTTTTCTTACTCACTTTGCAAGGTAAGAGGAAGAGTGGTTCAAAGAAGGGGAAAAAACCTTTATGTTTCACTAGTTTTATAAATATATAATGATTATGCTATATTTTTCCTTAGTAAGTGTGATGCTAATGAATTATGATCATAATTTTTTAATAGAATAATTTGATTCATTTACTAATTGTAAAATGCAAATAATTTTTAGGTTTCTTTGAATGATGTTGTTGAGCCTTTAGATTTTGAGGAATACTTGGATCAACATAGAGATCAAATTGAATGTGATCCTTTTCGACACATGCTTGATTTCCCTGATGATGATTTAGAAATCTGTATCTTGCCCCGAAAGCACAGAACTTTGGAGCACATTGTACCTGACGATGAAGTGTGAGTACATGAAAAAAAGTGAATTAATAGTTTAATACCTTTTTCAAATTTAGTTAACTGCTTTTATATTTTTTTACATAAATAAAGGATATTGATTTATTAAGAATTGTAATTTCTTTTGGTAATTTTACACCCTTAATACCTTTTTCTTTTCTTTTGTATTTTTAAATGCATTTTTTGATTTAATGTCTTTTTTCAAAATTGAAACTTAATGTGGCTTGACTGATTTTATTATTCAATGTGTATTTGTAACAAATATAAACAATTTCTGAAGTATTACATTCTTTTATTGCTTTTGTATGTTATAATTCCAAAATCTGTATTTAAAGTGCTTTTTTAAATTTTGTAATGATATTTTAAAAAAGCATTTTTTATGTAAAAATTAATTTCAATTTTTCACTTTTAGAGGTGAATTAAACCAACAAGTAAAAGATTGTATTCGTTGTTATACTGCTGATTGGATCATCATTAATCGCAGGTATGTTCTTCATCTTCAAGTTTATTTATAATATCTATGATATGAATTTTGTGTTTTGAAATAACTCAAAAGAAATTCACACATCCGTAGATAGTTGTAATATTGAAATAGTTTTATTTTAGAAAGTAAATTAATGGCCCAATCACTTTTTAAACTCTACTATCACGTAAACATTGTTATAATACAGTTATTTTAAACCACCAAGTCTCTAAGAACCAGGGCCGTCTTTAAACCTATTGGAGGCCTGGAACACATTAGAATAATGGGGCCCCATGACCTTGACACAGCAACTATTTTGTTAGAATAGACAAACAAAGCAGATAAGTGGAGTTGGAGATTTATTTCTATTTTGAATCTTGCTGTAGTCAGAGTCCAATGTAAATTTCAGGAACCTTTTTTTTTTACATGAACTGGGTCTTTTTTGTATCAAATTATAAAAATTAGCTGGTTAACACAAGACTGTCAACACTGATTGAAATATTCTTTTTTTTTTTTTGCTGATATAATTTTATTTATATTATTTTAGCAGCTGTTTTCACATTAGGTCATTAAACTCAACACATATATTCTCTGATAAATAAAAAATGTCACCTTTTCCAGGGTTCTCAAAATGTTTTAAAGTGATTTACAGGAAATGGATCAAATTCCCTCAATAATTCCACACATCCCAAATAACTTCCATCATTAGGAGATCTTTACAGTTTGTAGAGGTACATTTCTCCAATAATCCAGCTTTTTTTTTTTATGTTAATATAATAAGTCTACACTGGAGCTGGGGTCCCCTATCAATTGTGGGGTTCTTGGCATGTGCCCAGGGTGCCTATTGGGAAAGCGGGGCATGTAACGAAGTTTTAACTTTGATAGTTGCTTTATATCCTTTCCCAAACTGTTTTTTTTTTTTTTTTTTTTTTCTGTATCAATCTTAAATTTGGTTTCTAAAAGCATGGTTGTTTGAATTGGACTGAATAGGTTTTTTCAAAAATACCCGTTTGAAAAACCTATTTTTGAGTTTTTTGTAATTTTTATGAAGTTTTCAATAAAATAAATCAAATTTAGAAAAGTAAAAAATTTATAAAGTTTTAGTTAGAAAATGATTTTAACATATTTTTTTTTTCTTTTAAGGAAACTTAAAGTTAATCAAACAGAAATTAGTTACACATAACACAATAAATAAGTTTTATTTGCACAATTAGTTACATTTATATTCCATTTTTTTCAGTTTTCCACTCACTTCTGCTTTTTATGCTTGGGAGAATTAGTTGAAGCATTTCCAAAAATCATTGCTTCTTCATGCAGCCATCTTTTGTTTTTTGACTACTTTTTGTTACTAATTTCAGATACCAACAGTACAGTTCTAGTTTCTGTTCCTTTGAAAGAAACTTGGAGAGGCAAAGTCTAGCTAAATCAGTTCCAAAGCAAGAATTTGAAATTGATATAACAGTACCGACTAGCGACTACAAGGATGATGATGCACGTTTAAAGCAAATAAATGAACAACCTATACAGCATCCTCCTCTTGCTGAAGATGAAGATACATCAGTATGTGTATTTGCAATAAAAAATTATTATTATTTAAATATTGCTCATGCATTTAAAAATATACAGGGTGTCCACTCCAATCGTGGACCAATAGCTAATTTCTAAACCATTAGAGATACGCATATAGTTTATTTAGGAAAAAAGCTCCAAATTATGAAAGAAATTTTGGGTCTATTCAATGTTTTTCAAAAAATCAAATTTTGAAAGAATTACGAAATTTAAATTTTTATACAGCCCCTCAGTCCTATCAATCATATTTAGTAAAACATTCTTGACACTGTAACGTTTAAAACTAAAAAAAAATCACTCCTCTATCACAAAAATTGACCGAGTTATGACATTTTGAAAAATCAAGATTTTGCATTATTTCATGACGTCATCGAGAGATCGCTTAAGGGACCGTATGCGAAATCCTTCAAAATCTTGATTTTTCAAAACGTCATTACTCGGTCAATTTTTGTGGTAGAAGAGTGATTTTTTTTTTAGTTTTAAACGTTACAGTGTCAAGAATGTTTTACTAAATATGATTGATAGGACTGGGGGGCTATGTAAAAATTTAAATTTCGTAACTCTTTCAAAATTTGATTTTTTGAAAAACATTGAATAGACCCAAAATTCCTTTCGTAATTTGGAGATTTTTTCCTAAATAAACTCTATGCTTATCTCTAACGGTTTAGAAATTAGCTATTGGTCCACGATTGGAGTGGACACCCTGTATTATGTATATGTATGCTTGTTGAGTTATTAAGATGAAAATTTTACAAATTAATTTTAAAATAATTATAACCGTATAAATTGTTTTTTAATTGATTTTTTTTTCTTTCATTTAATTTCTTTTTAAGTTGATTTTTGGTGCAATAATCAGGTAATCAGTGCTGATTAAGATGTTAATTCAGTCTTTTTATGGACTTTTCAGAGAGGTACAAATATTAAAAGTGAACCCTTTCCTAAACTTGAAGCTCTAAAACTGGAGCTTTCATAAAATTCTAAACTTGGAAAATAAATCCGTCACAAAATTATTAAGTTCAAAAAATAATTCTTGAGATATTCATCAGAGTAAAAATTTTATATATTTAACCATGGATGCAAAACCTTCCGTTTCAGGACGGATTTCCGTCTTGACAAAATCGCCAAGACGAACCATGGGACGGAAAAAAATCGATCTCATTCCTTCAATATTTACTTCCAAAGAAAACAAAACTGAAGGGAATATAAAATCAGATTTCTTAAAAGTACATTTTAATCATTATTCCAATCCAAAACTATCTGTATCGAAGCCTTTTTTTCTCTTTCGGAATAAATGAACTGCAATGGCATAATTCCCTTGTCGGTGTTGATTCTCTTCGACCCCATCCATTCCGTTCCCTTAACTTCATCAAATTTGACCTAAAATTTCGTTTTTAGGATTTCATTTTCTGTGCCTCCTCCTCTAATATCGTCAAAAATTGCCCCACCTTATCCTAATATCACTAAACATAGTCTAAAAATAGGTTTTTTGAAGTAAAGTCTGGACAAATCCCCCCCCCCCCTCTCGATTACTATACTATGATCTTGCTGTTGAAAGTAAAATTAAGTCCCCCCCCCCCCAGTTTAGACAATTTAATAAACAATATATGTATTTTTTTTGGTTTATTTTCTTGGGTATGCATGGGGGGGATACCGAAGAAAATTCCCCCCAAATATTTTCCGTCTTGGAAGCATGGCCTAACTTACACCCGTGTATTTAACATATTTTAATTAATTTTGTTTGCAATTATTCTTATACTTTTTACGTGTTTGTATTTCTTATTCTTAAAACTTTATTTTTTTAAAGTTTGATAAGTGTTTTCACAAAACTCACAGAAAGGGACTCTCAAAAATGGCTAAAATATCTTCTAAATCAAGATTCATGTGATATAAGTATTAGCATTCAATATTAACATTTCACTTTTCTTATTATATTGCAGGCTCCAACTTTTCGTTCCTATCTTTTACCTGATTCAAAATAATAGTAAAAATAATAAAATAATAGTAAAAATAAATAATAAAATAAATAAATAAATAATCTGAAATAAGTTAAAGGGCAGAATGCTTCTTGGAAAGACTCACTGTTATAGAATGAAACAGCACTATTTGCTGAAAAAGACATTTTGCTTTTTTCTGTGGACAAGGACATTATTACATGTCAATGAAAATGGTGTTGAACAGGACTACATTCATCCCTTGCAGATTTTAAAACTCTTTTCCTTTTCTGAGAGGAATTTATTTTGTATCCTGCAACGTGTTTGTCTTACTCTTCAAAATCTATCATTTAGGATTCTTCAGCACCATCATCAAATAGACAGTCTTTCCAGCTTGCTGATACACCCCGTGGCAGCTGGGCCAGTAGCGTGTTTGATCTTCGAAATTCTCAGGCTGACCCTTTGATCCCATCTCTCTTCGATCATACACCATCTGATGCCTTGGATTACATGAATGAACTCAAAAGACAAGAAAATAGGATTGATTCATTATTTGCCTTGTATCCTCCATTAGATGATGTTCGTATTATCCTTTTTCTCTTTTGACTTATAATTTTTACTTAAAAATTGTATTTAAAACAAATTTAAGCATTAAGAATAAAATAATAATAATAATAAATAAATAAATAAATAAACCTAAACCTTTCATAATTTTATTGAATTTGTTTTGTCGGCACATAAAATATAATACATTTTTAATTTATATTTTGTTAAATTTATTAATTTTAACTTTAATCAATTATATTATACCTTCAAAAATATTTTTAGGAAGATTGTGTGGAAAGAAGATTACCTGGACCTATTCCTAGTGAACACATTGGACATCGTTTAATTGTAAAATGCTTAGCTTTGAAGTATGAAATATTTTGCTGTATAATTCTTTTTTTTCAAATTCTTATAGTTTTGCAAAAGCATTCATGGAAAATGTTTAGAACTTGCATTGCATTGCATCCATCTTGTTTCCTAAATGCTTTTAATGATGTACCCCTTTCTTTGGTACACTTGTATTTTAAGAGTATCCTGTGTCAACAGTCACAGCTCAGAGAAAATTATAATCCAGAAAATGAAATAAGTTATTTGCATCAATTTTAAAACTATGCACAAATGGGTTGCAACGTCTAAGAGCTAGCAATGTTTTTGAGTAACTATTTTAAACGTTTGGTTCTTTAATATATCTTTTCCTATGCTCTTCTAAGCATCAGGCGAGGTATCTGGCGGCTGAGAGTGGTTGAATTTTTTACTGTGCATCACATTCTTGCTAGTAAAAATAGTGATTTTTTAATAATTCTGGGGTAATTTGTAACTTAAGCCTTTTGTAAGTATGTCATGTAAGCTATCAAAGGCAAGCTCTATTTCTTGCCTTTGCAATGGTCTTTGAATTTTTATTCTACTATAATTAGAAAAAAAAGTTGCATGTAAAAACTTTTTTTTTTCCTTTTTTGTTTTTTAGCCACTCTGTATTTTGTACAATTTTCGAAGTATTAAGCAAAAACTTGGCAGGATATAAAGAAAAGGAATTTTGCTACTAGTAATGAATCATTAGTACTGAAGGGAATGCTGTTTAAGTACTTCCAGAAAGAATAAATTAGAAAAAAATTTGTGTATCAGTACTTATGAAACTCCTATTTCACTATTTATTTATAAAATGTTAAACTAAAAACTCTTATCTTAACATAAATATTGGAATAAATAAGCTTGTATTGTGATACTCCAACTATAAAATTCGTCATTTAACTACTTAACTAGTTAATGAGCTTCACATGAACTAATATTTCAATTTTTTCTTTTTCAATAGGTTAGATCTTGAAATAGAACCTATCTTTGGAACAATGGCCTTGTATGATGCAAAAGAAAAAAGAAAAGTAATTCATACATTTGTTCAAATTATTCTCTTTTTCCCTTTTTTTTTTTTTTTTTGCCAATTTTGGAAACTTTCAAACCTATTTGTGAGCTGGGTTGATGTTACCTTAATTACCTCTGTACGTTTAGCTAAAATCTGAAAACAATGCAAAACTTAAATTATCCAATCATTTGACCTTTTGCCATTGTGCCATTGTTCAGGTTTTGTGACTTTGACACCACTGTAACATGTTTCATATCTTCTCAGCAATAACAATCTTACAATCTTGGATACTGCATCTTACATTACAATAAGCCTGTTTGACACCCTGAGAATACCTACCATGTATGTCACGTCAATTTGACTGTGCTGTGTTACTATCAGCTTTTGCCTGATTTATTCGCTGATGTGCAGACTACTTTACTGATAACAATAGTTGAAGTTTTGCTATATAAATAAACTTATATAACTAGTTACGTTGCAAATAAAAGACAGCATCACCTTCCAGCGCCATAATAGTAGAGCTGTAACATAAGAGAAAATGTTTGCATGCGTTTTTTCTCTAGATATTTATATTTTATGGTTTGGAGTAGAGTAAAAGAAAATAAAGAGAATGCAGCAAAAATAAAAGAAAATGATTTCCAATGAAAGTTTAAAAAATAATGTATCTGCTAATGCATTATTATTTAAAACACTATAAAGCATCAGTGTTAGAAGTGAGACTTCTAACACAGACGAACCCAGTTCCATCCCCCCCCCCTTTTTGCCATTTTAAAATGATGTATTTGATTTTTTATTCAGTGGAACCTTGATTATCCAAAACCCATTCAATCTGAGTCTTGTTTGACAGTTGTCAATTTATTGACTATTTTTTGTAAAGTGAACAACCTCATTTCAAGCTCACTGAAGGTAGCTACTTCTATTACAAGCCACACATTATGTTTACATTTCCATCACTTCTGTTTTTTCCCCTCAAAGCCACCAGTGAATGTTTGGAATGCTGAATAAGGCTATTTTTTAAAATGCCATTTAATTTTAAAATGATCAAATGTGAAAGTTGAGTATTATTTTATTAAGTAATTATTTCTTAAAGTTAAGCAGCAAAAAACTGCTGACTGTATTACTAACAATACAAAATTGAATTTGAGTTCACTATATGATGTCTTATTAAATGTCCGCTGCATTTTCTGACTTGTGTGACATTGACAGAAAAAATTTGTTTATGATTATAGGAGTATAGTGAAAAACCTCATTTGTGGTAATCATTTTGTAAAAGTGAGCATGATGAAAGCCAGAGTTGAATTCTATGCTAGCTATTAGATGCCAGTTTCAAGTCCCTCTTTTATCTGTAATTTTTGATTTGCGGAAGGAGGTTCGGTCCTGAGTTTTCTGGTTAATCAGAGGCTCTATTGTATTCTTGGATAATCAAGGCTCTATTGTACTTTTTTCTTTTTTTTCTGTAAAAAGATTTATTTATGGTACAACCTCTTTCTTCGTAGGTATCTGAAAATTTTTATTTTGACATGAATTCTGAGCCTTTGAAGAGAATGTTATCTGGTCATATATGTTACCAAGATGTATCAACATTAAGTAGATCTTGCATTTTTCAAATAACAAATCCATCACCAGACTTGTTCTTAGTTATCAAGGTAACAAATATTTCTTTATCGAATCAGTGATATATTCTGTATTAAAAGCTAATATATAAGAGCATTAATATTAATCAAGTCTATTGCTTTAATTCTGTCAGGATGTCAAAAATTTTGGGGTGTTAAAATAGAGATCCCAACTTGACCATTCGAATATATTATAATAAGTGCCATTTTGAGTAGTATTGAGTACTTGGTTAATAAATGCTGTTCAATTGAGTACCGAGTATCAGTTATGCTTCAAAAAAAAAAGGACCATTTACTTACAAGAGCAAGGAATTTTCCATTTATTAACCAGTTAAAGTACAGTGGCTTGGTTGAAGTCATAATTTATTTGTTTATTTATTCATTTTTTTCCGTCAACTGACATAGTGGTCTCAGCAATTGGGTGGGGAAAAAAATGATGGCCTTAAAAAAAGCTACCCTGCCTCAAATACTTTTTGAGGCTCAGTGGCTTTGTTTGACGCTAATATGAATCTTGAGCATCAAATTTAATTTAAAGGGCAAACATTTTACTATATAGTAAAAATTTAAAAAAATACATTAGAGGAAGAAAAATTAATTTAATAAAGATAAATTTAGTCTAATTTACAAAGTAACAGCTATTGTGATACAAGATGTTAGACAATTGCGCATTTATAATCCTTTGTATATTTATGCATGTATTAGTATTGTTTTAAATGCTGTAATTATTTCAACTTTCTATTTTTGTTCTGCAGTTGGAAAAAGTTCTTCAAGGGGACATAAATGAGTGCATTGAACCATATGTAAAAGATGATAAAGTAATTATTTCTTATCTTTGTTGGTTCTTAAAGTATTTTCTGCGGATCTTGTTCAATGTTTTTTGTATGACACAAACCTGTACAAATGTTTTGTAGTAAAAGAACATGATTTTTCTGTTTTGTTATATGTACGTACATTTTCATCAATCAAAGGTGAAAAATTTTGAGTAATTTACATTTTTAAAGTGATAGCAAGTGAAGAAATGTGAAATTGTTCTTAAATATGTTATTTCTTTTTGCTTCTAATAGCATCTTTTTGTATTACGCAATAGCTTTTGTTGCAATAATTTTACTGTACAATAAAATATAATAAAAACCTAACAAATAATACAGAATAGCAAAAAGTTTACTTCCAGTGTGTTGAATGAATTTCTTAAGTGACTACCATTATAGGATAGTTAACGAACGGACTTGTATAGTTTTCAAAAACTGAAATTCGTTATGATGTGTAAAACACTTGACATAATTGCGTAAGATGCCTCTTATAAATTAGTTATAACTGCTTTTCAGTAACAATTGCATTATTATATTTCACTACTATCTTGATGATAAATCTTGGTTGAATAGTGATTGAATCTCATGGTCATATCATGAAAATAAAACACTTAAAATTATTATCTTTAACTTGTAACATTTGTTTTTCTTCTTTTAACTAGAACAGAGAAAAGTTAAAAAGTAATGCTGTGCTGACTTGTGACAGATTAGGAAAGTATAGAATGCCTTTTGCGTGGACAGCAATATATTTAATGAATATCATTAATGGTGTAAATAATATGGACAAGGATTCTGGAAGTGATAGAGATAGCATATCTTCTAATAGCTTAGGTAAGTATATTTTAATTTTTATTTGCAAAAATTTCTCTTTCATTCTGAAATATCTTAGAGGAGAAACTTATGTATAATGAAGCAAATTTAAATTAGGATGTTTCAACTTTTATTCAGTAGAAATAAATAGCTAAATTAGCTCATGAGACTATTGCTAAAGGGTTTTCCTATACAAACTGATTTCTGAATGAATTCTTTCTTACATCTTTCATTAAAACATTCAATTCAGTACTTGATTAATGGCTGCCTTTATAAAAGCTCAGTTAAAGGAGTAACTTATACTTAAAATTCAAAACTTCTTGTGCCATTCATAATTTATCTAGCAATAATTTCTCTATCAGATATTATGACACCACATTTTTTAAAGTAATACATCTTTATATAAAACACAAACTCCAAAATATGTGTGTCCAGGGTAAATTTAGAAACTACCAGGCCGATTTCATTCCAATTCTCACAGCAGATGCTGGTAAGCTCAGGGCAGGTTGTAAAACCAGGTAGGAAAAAATTCGACTATTAATTCTTTTTTATTCGAAATCTAAATTTTTGACCCAAAATTTACTCTATCTAGTGAAATCATTATCGTATCGTCTTGATTTTGGCCTCATTGGATAGATTATGAAAAATCCTATTTCAGAACATTTTTTACCTACGTTGCTGTGATCGGAAGTGTTGAAAAATCACGTGGAAACGACTTATACCCGCTTAAGTTTGTGAAAATTAAGTTTTAATTGCTGTTGCCACTTTGTTCAAACATGGAAAAATTGACTTCGACATTTCAATACGAAGTGAACTTAGCCAAGGCTTAACTCGATCTTTGCAGTTTTCGGGATTACGCTTAAATGTTTTGAAGGGAAAACATTACTTTCTCCACATTTTTTAAATTTACTTCACGAGCGCAGGCCGTGCAGGTACTGCTAGTCATGACATAAATTGTCATTGCCTTCTCTTAAGTAATATTGTACTTTTGGTAATAGGTTTAGTTACTTCTGATCCACATTCTCCTCCGGCTCCTAGTACTTTGCTTGAATGACCTGCTAAAAATTAATTCATTGATAACAATTTCTGTATGCTCCACAATTTGAAACTATTTTTTACAGCTAGTGTCATGCATCTAAAAGGCATAACTGAATCTCTTCATTTGTTTTTCTGTCTGTAAATCTTGTTACCAATTGATCTCTGCAATGATTCGCTTTTTTTTCTGTGTTTTTTTCCCTTTCAAGCAATGGAATTAAGTTTTGTGCTCATAAAAAACATATGCTGAATATGTATATGTTTTATGCATAACAATAAGGAATATGAATTTTCATTTAGTTAATTATATTCCTCCGGTTTTTGGTTTTGACCTAAATTTTGATTTTAATTTAACAAAAACAATAAAAGATAACTGAAAATCTCTTTTTTTTCCCCTCCCATCGACAAGAGACTGGGCTATTCAAATAATTAAACATGTAATAATAATTCAAGATAAATGGATAGTCCATCTATTTAACATATTAATGCTTTATATGTGTTTTCAGTTTGATGTGTTAAGACTGTTTCTGAGTCATTTATAATGATATTTGCATCATATAGAATTTTAGAATGTATTGTAGATTTAAAAATTATTATTTTTTTAAGCTGTTAAATGTCTATGTGTTTGTTAGTTTTACATCCAAAATGAAAAAAAAAAATCATTACAGATCTAATTTTTCATTAAATGTTCATGAATGAAACACAGAAAAATTAGTTATAAATGCTAGGTATTATTCATATGTGTTGTAATATTTTTCATGTTTTTCAGACCGCAAAGCAGGAAATGGATTTGAGACATTACGCAAAAAGTCTTCTGATACAGGCACCCTTAGCCGTGCATCTTCTTTAGAACGTCGTAATACATTAGACAAGAGAAATAGTTGGTGCTCAGATGAAATGGGAACCAATTTAGATAACTTTCGACCTGTGACTCTTACTGTTAATAGCTTCTTTAAACAAGTAAAGTTTAATTGAAATATTTCTGTTACTCATATTAGTTTTTTTTTAATTAAATCTTATGTGCATCAAAGAATATTTTACAAGCAATGCAATCTGAGAAAAAATAACTTGAATATGTGTACACATAAAAAAATTAAGAATAATACTTGAAATACCAGTTGATTAAATATGTATTCTTTTATTACCATTTTTAATGATATGAACATGAAGCCAATAATGATAATGTATTATAAATGTGATTCTTAAATGATTTATCTTATTTTGCAAAGTTTTACTTTGAATCAATAAGAATGGCTCTGCTTGATGATGCTTTGACTAGAAAAAGGCTTCTTTGTTTAAATTACCTTGAAGATTCACATTCAGTTTTTTCTCTGCTTTCTTAAAAAAGAAATAATATGGTTGAAGCTAGATTCAACTAGTTTAGGTATTCCTAAACTAGGAATAAAATTGAAAAGGCAATTGCAAATTTACAAAGTTTGGATATTTTTTCTGTAATACTTATATTTGTTCAAAATTATCTGAGAACCATATTATTAAAAATTTGTATTTTTTTGCTTCAAGGTCAACTTGTAATTCAATGGCTCGATCCCACAAATGACTGTTGACATTTTTAACTTGAGCAGAAATTTCTGTAATAAATCATTGTAGGTTGTCTATATTTTCAACATCTCCAAAATGTTTTTTACAATCATAGCTTAATTTTCGAGATGGTTGGCATATGTATTTCAGTTTTTGCCAGTTTGGGAGTCTGTAAATGGTGTCCTGCTTTTTAACCTATTGGACTCTCCTCCTCACCTTTGTGACACCGTATTTATTCTCTCTCCTTGTCACATGTCGTGCTATAGTACATAAACATTTACAAAAATGTGTTAATTTCAATTAAAGTGTCTGATGTCATGCTTCTTCTTATCCCTCCCTTGCCTGTCATAAATTTATAACTTCATGAATTTTAACCCTCCCCCCTTTTAAAGCAGGACATCATTTGTGAATGCCTCTCTTATGGCTCACTGTCATTAATTATTAAAAGTATCAAAAGTTGGAGGTTATTTATTTTAACTAGAAAATTGTGAATAATTGTCAGTGCTTGAATTCAAACAATATTTTTTCATGACCTGTTTGAGTATCATTGAACTTTGCAAACACATGTAGCAAGTAATATCTACTGTTTTCATTTCTTTTTGCAGTTAATCACTTAAAGATGAACTAATTTCTATAAGAAATTTCTGCGTCTGTTTGGAACAATTCAACATGTCTTTGTAAACATTCATTTCTTGACTACCATCGAATTTTTTGTTATATAATAATAAATACAATTGGTTTGATAGTTCATTAGTTTCCTCGCATAATTTAGAAAGCTAAAAACGCCTATGATTCAAAAGATAGAGCTCAGATTTAATACATTGATTCAATTCATAGCAGGAAAATATTATGAATGCCTACGGGACAGTTCTTCTTAAGACACAGTGGATGCAAATTCAAGTACTTATTTCTTAAGTGAAACTGTGATGGAATAGCATTGGTGTTCATCGAGCGAACAGCACTTGGGGCGAATTATCACCTTGCTTGGAGTGAATTACTTTTTTTGTAATTTTGAATCATTTTCTTTTTTTAAAAAATAATCTTAAAAGACGCTCAGTTGCTGCTTCATTTTCACTGCTGACTTTCACAAGTGAACAAGTTGGTCTTATTAAGGCCAGCAACTATATAGACAAACTTGCATTTTTTGTCACATTTTTTATTGTTGCAGAGCTAGGGCTATTAGAGAGCTAAAAAAGCTGATGGGCCAACCCGGCTTTACACCAAAGTTTCTTCATTTGTGATGTCTTACAAGACTTTGCTTTGGTTTAGAAATCAGACATTTAAAAAAATTAATTGAAAATAAAGTGTTGAGAAAATAGAAGTATTTTCTGGCCCTTTGTTTTTTTTTTTTTTTTTTTGCTTATTCTCTCGATGTCAGTGACTAAAAGCAGTGTTTTTGACTGAAGGAAACATCCCCATCATATC